>OOFE01032599.1:4536-25958 GCA_900323365.1 Monocentris japonica | reverse complement strand
CCCTTTCTGCATAAAGATAGACATGTATTCATATATGCATACACACACACAACCAGAGCTCACCCATCACACCCATCTACCCACACAGAACCACTCACCCAGACCAACACACACCCACACATACGCCCCTTTTAAGCAGAATCTGTCAGTACCCGTTGTGCTTAGCGTCACTGTTGCCTGTTCTCATTCAACTGGCTTTCTAAACCCAGGGGAGGCCTCCTGTGTTCCTCATTAGCATAGGTTCTGCCCATAGCATCCAGCATTTCATCAATCTTCCACTTAGGATATGCAAACGTGGAGCAAAGGAAGAGGAGAAAAAAAACACAGAAGAGAAAAGATCGCAGAGAAATTTTACTGTAGGGCATCTAAAGCTGGTTGGCAGAGTATATCTGTTTGGTTTGTTTCTGTGTCCATGTTTTCATATGTGATCACATTTCTGTTTTATGTCCACTCTATGTTTACTACAGTCCACAGCAATTTGTGGCTACATTTAAATTGGTTGCAGCTTAACCTCTATCCAGTCTTTTTTAGCCACAGTATTCATTGCTACATTACATGCTAATGCTTCAGCAGACAGTGTTTTGTTAATACAAAGTACAAAGTAGCTTAGCATCATAAATACTGGACATAGAGAGGTGAAACTGTTACCACGGTAGTTGTTGCACACGCAGTTGTTGTTGTGCAGTTGATCAGTTTATTTGCGAAAAAAGAAGGTGCATTCCATTAAATGGATATTATTTAAAGCTGCACTAGACAACTTTGCATGTTGGCAGCTCCAAATGGCGGCAAGAGATAACTATTTGAAAAATTAGAACATCAATACCCAGAAATCATGCAATGTGATGTCAGCTTTCGCTCAGCTAAGCGCTTGCTTGCTTGTGCTGTTTAAGAGACAGTTTATATTTTGATTCATTACCTCCTTTGGGCCGTACTTCCTGCCAGTGTAGACACTTGTCAACAGAATTTCATATGAGCAAATAGGTTGAATCTATCGGGTCTCAATTAAGGGAGATGGGACGCTGTTCTCTACTGTAGCCCCACTTTAATAATAATAATAATAATAATAATAATAATAAAAAATCGGAGTAATAAAATGCATTCCTCAAACAGAATCTCTTAACAATAGGGAGACAAAGAAAACAAAACATTCAACAAAAGTTTTTATATGCTAGTTTCAAGACGTGTTTTGAGGAGGGCTTTGAAAGTCTTGAGGGACTCCGCTCCGGTGCTGAAAGATGGAGCTGGAGGATCAGAGGTAGCGCGTGGGGCAGGACAGTTTTATAAGGTTGGACAGGTAAGATGGGCCAGTGGTATGGATGGATCGGTAGGTGTGGACTAGGACTTTTAAGTCAATGCGCAAGCGGATGGGAAGCCACTATAGGCTGAATAACCGGAGTAATGTGCTCACGGGGGGGGTGTGGGTTAGCGTCCTAGCAGCACTTTTTTGGACATACTGCAGCTGGTTGATGCATTTGACATATGCCCCCACCAGGAGGGCATTGCAGTAGTCCAGACAGGATGAGATGAAGGCATGGATGAGGCGTTCTGAGATCAGAGAGGAAAAAGGAAACCTTTGTTGCCTTCTTGATGTGGGCCTTGAGGGAGAGTTGAATGTCTAGTATCACCCCAAGGTTTTGAACTTCACTGGAGGGGAGGACCTTAGCACCATCAATGGTGAGGCTGAAGTTCAATTGCTTGGTGATAGCCTGGGTACCAAGCAGAATAACCTCTGCTCACACAGTTCAGCTGGAGAAAGCGCTGCTGCATCCAGACTTTGATGTCAGTAAGGCAATTTGTGAGAAGTGTTGGTGTAGATGGTGTTGCTCCAGCTGAGTATCATCTGCGTAAAAATGAAACCCAAGTCCGTATTTATGGATGATGTTGCCCAGTGGTAGCATGTAGATACAGAAGATTTGGGCTGATGAGACAGATGTATTTTTACACCAAAATCTCATGGGGTACAGTTTTAAGTTCAGTCTGTTATTCCTTTAACTAGGTAGTTGTCACAATGTAAAAGAAAATATTTCTAATTTTCCTTCAGCCACCTTAAAATTAGCTTCTCCACCTGGTCTCAATTCCACAATAGTTGAATGACCTTTCTAACTCCAGTCAGCAGCAGAGTCCCCATCTCCCATCATAGACTAAGAAGTATGGCATGTCATCTTCTCCCCACTGAATGGGATCTCCTTTCCTACATTCACTTTCTGCTCAAAAACTGCTCAAAAATAAATGAAAATCCCTTTCATCTCTCTCCTTAGCTCTTATTTTATTTATTTTCCTCGCAAAATGATAATTTCTATGGTCACAGGAATGTTGTCATGGCACTTTGGCCTCAAACCTTGCTTTACATTCTATTGAGTGCATACAATTTTGGTGAGCTACGAATTGCAGCTCTTTTGAACATTGCAGTCATTGCCCCGTGGTCCCCCACCAAGCTGCTGTTGACACGCCACACCAGATCTGGACTTGACTTGGCTAGATAAGACCACAAAGTAAATGCATTGATTTCAATGAAAAGCTAACAATTCGAAGAAGACATGTTTTGATTGATTTTTTTCTCTAGTGTGCATGATGTCAAGGTATCCCTTCCTAGCATACAGTGCCCAATTGATATATACAAATATGCATGATGCCTATATGATGCTACTGTATAGAAAGCTGTGTAATAGAGCTTATATATGTCTGTGTGTGTGTGTGTGTGAACATTCGTCTTTTTCACATACCAGTTACAACAGGTAACCAAACAAAATCTCAGTAGCAACTGGGGGGGGAGCTACATTTGTATCCTGTTTCATGTTAGAGAATGCTTTCCTTCTACAAACCATGTTGATATTCGACAGTGATCTCTTCAGCTGTTGATCTCTTCAGTTTCTTGTTTCATGTTGTGCAGATTAATGGCAGAATGGATCCATAATATATCCATAATCTAGGCCTTGAGGTCACACTAAGCTGCTTAATAGCACTGGTTTCTCTACAAGTACATATGGGCTTTTCCCATCCCATTCCCTGTATGTGCTCTTTCTGTCTCTCTCTCTTTCTCTCTCCCCAACTATAATCCTCACAATGAATGTATTCTCCTTTTGCTTAAACCACAGTGTCAAGTGTAAGACTACAAAAGAGAGGCATGGGGTTGAGGTGTACCCTAGCAGTTTGTAGCCATGTACAGACCTAAAAGCAAGCATGCATTTTGCTCTACAGCTGAGCAATCCTATCCCGCCACTTAGATATATAGTCTGGGTATGTCTTGGTTTGTTTTTTAATACAATACAGTAAATTAGACGAAGCTGTGTTTCCTTGAGGATAAATATAAGTAGGCTAATCAGGTTTAAATTCTCAATTGCAGAGGAACACCCCGGTGAACACTCCTGTGATTGCCCCTTTCCAAAGCCCACTAGGGAGACAGCCATCGGCCTTGTTTTGGTTTGTGATAGACACATCATCAGTATGCCCTATCAGACTTCTGAAACACTTCGGCTTGCTCCATTAAGACACATAGACTGTTACACACACACATTGATAGATGTGGAGAGCTGGGTCATAACATCTCTTTTACATGCACCCATTTATTTGCTTCACTTATTTGTCATTTGTTGAAATAAAAAGTAGGTCGCTAACTGATTGCACTTTTACCTTAGCACTGGTTCTGCTCTTAGATGCTTGTTTAGGAAGGAAATGCACTTACAATTTCTGGTGACGAGTAGTTCTTTTACCTACCTATGTTGAATGCACTTATTGTAAGTCACTTTGGATAAAAGCGTCTGCTAAATGCCTGTAATGTAATGTAATGATGATGTGGTTAGTGTCAGCATCAGTAATGTACCCTTAGTCAAAGTTATGCCTCAACTTTGTGCTGTGACTCCACACCCCTCTGAATCCATCTCTAGTACATGCAACACACACACACACACACACACACACACACCCACACACACACACACACACACACACACCAAGTCACCCTTGCCCAATACCCTCCCAAGTATCTCATGAGACTGTATCTGTCACCTTCTGCTTGTCAGTTGTCTCCACATAATAGTAACCAGCGTTCCAAGCTCATTTCATTATATTTTAGAGCAAATCCCCCTTGTCGTCTTGCTTTAATGTAAACATCACTATAAAAATGACCCGTTGATTCTATATCTGAATTTTTGATTCCTGGATCCACCTAAATTCAATTGACATTTCAATCAATCAATTGTGGAGTCTGTTGAATTTTCAGCATTCATTGTTTTGCTTAGGATAGAGTCTGACAAAAGGAGCAATTATTTTTGCCAAGACAAACCTAGTGTCTCGAGCCAAGATGTGTTCATCTGTAATACAATGTTTAAATACGAAGGTGTTGATTAGAATTCAGTTGGCTATTTGTCCAGGCCACAGAATCAGATCTATTAAATTGCCTTCATCAAAATTGGTCATATTGTCATATTGGTCATATTGTAGTAACTTCATTACTGAATCTAGCTTGAATTGCAAATATTGCTTTTTGCAATTCATATAGAGCTACCTGAGTGTCTGGGAAATAAGTGTACTGGTGGTATAAATAAAACTGTTAGAGGAGAGCAGAGCCCAGATGCAGAAGTTGACCTGTGACCTTTCACCTGCCAGCGTGGGAGACCCAACCATTGATACCCTGCCATCTTCTCTACAGACTCCCTGTTGCCCTACCAACCTCTTGGAATAAGAAAAACTTGGTTGCCATGGTATCAAGAGAGATTTTAATCATAAGCTTGTTGGTGTTGCTATTTATTGACTTTATGGAGACTGGTTAACTGCTGCCAAAGATTGTTCCCTTGCTATTTTTTTTCAAATTACAGTGCCTCCATTATTTGCAATGGCTTTGCTTATTTTAAGCAAAGCCAGAAGTGATTATAACAATAGTCTCCTACAAGTGAGGTCCCTGGTAGCAAGTGTTTATTTCCATTCTGTATAGGGTATTGCACAGAATACTATTTAGCCACACACATAAGCTGATTGAGCAAAATAAATTTTGAACAAAATAGATTTTTTCACAATGCTATATATTCATTTTCAGAAAAAAATGTTGTCTGATACGTCATTGCTTTAAAAAAAAAAAAGCACAGGTGATTAATCCTTTAAAACTGTACTTTTTTTTGTCATGAATGTAACTAATAACTTCAGTAATGTCCAACAACGTGTTTTACTTTCATCCCAGCAACCCAAAAAACATTTTTCCAATTGTGGGCATCTTATTTTGGAATGAAACTTAGATACCATGTAAAGCAATCCAAACCACCAAACCAAATTGTGTGAGATGTACGGAGCTGACTGTGATGGAAGAGTCTGAAGTAATAATGTGCCCTTTTACCTTAACATGAGACAACAACCATTTCCCGGGATGGTGAGACCTTGTCCCTAAGCTCTTTTCTATCAGGCTAATAGCTCCCTCGTGGATTCACTGGATATTTGGCTGAAAATGAATAATGTGTATGAATTTTGACCTTGCAGCACATTTTATGTGATTTTACAGTATTTTTCTAAATAATAAATTCTAAATACATTTCTAATGAAATGTTCTTAAGTTGTCTCTGTGGAACGTACTTATTTGCACGTATTCTACTTTCTTCGCCAGATCTCTTGAAAATGAGCTTTTAATCTAAATGGGAGCACCTGGTTAATTAAAGGTGAACTAATATATTGTACACAGTATATTAGTTAGAGATGCAGTATGTTCTATCATTTTCAAAGGGGGCAATGGACAGATTTACTCATTTTAAACAATTTTGCAGAACCTGTTTTCAATCTCAAATTGAATTGAGCCTCCTTTCCATTCCAAGAGAGTGTGAGGCGCTAGATTGTATCGAAGGAGGTCGTTTGTCACTGATTCCATGGTTATTTTTAACCATCCCCTGTGTGCAGGTCTAATCAGAACAGGATGTTCCTCATCAAATTAACCAGGAAATATATGTTCATGAAATGAGACTGGGTCTGTACAATTACCCTACCTTGATGTAGCAGACTTGCGTCAAATGCATAGAAGGGTTATGGGGGTTTGATGCTGATCACGGTTGAGTTTTGCAATTTCCCCACAGATGGTTACGTTTATGATTGGAAGAGGTTAAGCTGATCTGCAGTCAACACTTATTAGCAACTTCATCCTGGAGCAATAACCCAGAAACAAAATAACATTTGAAATCAATTTAAAGTCTCTAGATACTGTATATGCTCATTTCATTGTTTTATTGTTTGCTTGCTGCTTGTTGTCTTGGTTTTTTTTGTTCTATACATTGAAACCAAAGAAAATTGCACAAATCCAATCTCCAACTTTTGTTGTCCTCCAGACAAATATCATAACACATGCAAAGTATTTGAAATTAGTTCAAATACTATTTGGCTTAGCCCTAAGTCTCAGTGGAAGAATGAAGTAGTAGTAAGAAAGTAAACGTCTCAATGACCTCAGTACCCTTTATTTCACGTCATAACAATTCCTGTTTAAAAAAAGTGGCATTTTGGGAATTAAAAGGATGGAATAAGACATGGATTTATGCAGTGACAGATGTACTGAATGCATGCATAGTGAACTCAGTCATTTATGCAGAGACTTTAAAACAACAGCACTACGGTACACTTTAAGAAAAGATACAGTATCTTTTTTCCAGATGACAAAAATAAATGTTCCTTTTTTGCAATGATGTTATAATTATATTGGACTTTTTTTTTTAGCATGGATAAACCGGAATAACACCTCAAATGTACTATTTGTTTGAAAGTTGATTTGCAATTCTGTGTGGCACTCTATATTATTATGTGTATGTTTCCAATTTCCAATATACTGTTGCGCATCTGAACAGACATCATAGCGTTCCTTCTCTTCAATTTGTAATGCTGCTGCCTTGATGATCGTTGTCATATTGCTGATTCACTGTGAACATATCGTATTAGACATTTTGATTCAACTTGCAAGGGTCATCACGTTCTTTCAGAACAAAGGGAATGTGGAAGATGGATATGCATGCTGAGAAGCGGATTAGAGGTATAGTATTTGCATATGAATCCTCTGGATCTAAAAGACAGGAATGTGAGCCCAATGATTTTAGGGTGCATGTGTTTGAACAAAGCCAAGTGTTTCATTATTGTTATCTTCCTTTCCCTGTTGCTAATAGCCTAATACCCTTGTGGGTGAGTTTGAATTTTGCGGTTTGGTGTGAAACTCAATTCAGGACAACATATGCAACTTATTTGATATTGGATGAAAATCATCCAATATTTGTGATTCCTTATTTGCGATGGCAACTCTCTTCCATTTGCAGTGTGTTCGCTGACAAATGTGTGCTTAATTTTAAAAAGACCATCACAATTAAAGAAAAGGAATGGAAAGACTGATAAATAGAGCATGGCTCACATCATTTCACTTGCAGCTATGTCAGCTCCACAAACTTGCTTCATTCTACTGCTATGGCTATAAACTGAGTGAGTTTGAACAAATTAATCAATACTATATTAATACTTGCAATGGAACAAGCCTTTTGCCAGCAGCCAGTAGCCTTTTATGATCTTGAAAACAGCATCTTGAGAGCCCATTTATTATTTTAAAGCGTGGGAAAGTTGGTGCAAAGTTACGTGTTTTCTCAATATTGAGTTGCAGGTTGAAGCCAAGATATTAATATCAATCCATCAAGAGTACCCAGTATAACCTTTTATGCATTATCAATAATTATACACTTGGGAAAGAGGATGCCACATTTATATTAAAACCTCTACTTTAAAGGTCATTGTAACCATAAGAACGCCAGATGCACCTGATGAAAATCTAGCATGCCTTTGAAAAATTTTAGGACGACATTGTTCTGCAACCACCAATCCTAGAATATGTATGGCTCAAAGACATATAGATATACAGTATAACCTTTATTCCTAACCTGGTTTATTTCAACAATGCCATTATAATGATGACTGGTTACATATGATATGTAATATGTTACATGTGATATGTAACATGTCATATGATTGCAGTTTAGCTTACAATATGCAACAATTGTCAATACATCACCAGTATATTTCTAATCATGTTTTAGAGACACATATATATATATATATATATATAATATTGTCCAGCCCAGTCAGTAGAGCAGGAGACTCTCAGTCTCAGGGTTGTGGGTTCGATCCCCACACAGTGTCAACTATGACCCTTGTAAGTCACTTTGCTAAATGACTGTACTGTAATGTAATATGACTAAACACTTCAGAAATTCTCCCTTGGGCTCTACCAGATTAAGCTCTAACGGACTGAATGAGAACCACAAATCCTTACTGAAGTTACCATATTGCTCCATATACTCATTCAAGACACACCACAGCAAGTGAAACCTACTAAACATTGTTTCATGTACCATACTGCCACTGAGCAGCAAATGGAATGGGAGATCTATGTGCAGAGCACCACATCCATCAGAGGGAGAGGAGAAGGAATGGAATGAAATGAGATTCTGCCTGCTCCTCAACACTAAAGAGCCGGCATGTCGCTAGTGTTTCTGTGTGTGGCGCTGTCACAGAGAGAGAGACAGAGAGAGGGAGCATCTGTATGGGAAACAGTATGTTTCCCATCTGTGTGACATTCAACGTTGCCGGGTTATTGGCTGGTTGTGCAGTCGCGTTTCTTCTCGAGCACCAGCTTGGCATGTCAGGCACGGGAGAGCTGGAGTTCTGCTTCTGTGCCTTCTTTATTTATTTATATTTTGTCTGGATCCCCCATCCCTCTCTTCACTCTCTATCTCATCCCTTAATCGTTCTTGCTCCCTGTGCTTCTCCCTACTTTCTTACACTCTGCAGATTTTTTCGTTCTCCCTCTTCTCTCACCCCTCTCTTTGCATGTTTCTGTCTTTCCTCTCACCCCTGTCTCTTTCCTCTCTGCTCTCTTCTCCCTCGCTCCCTCCTCCCTCCCCTCTCCTGGGCTGACAGTGTGGAAAGTTGATGAATCAGACTGCATGTGACAGTCTGGCATTTGAGTGACTCTGATGTGGTTAATATGGTGCCTGCTGACAGCCCTGTGGAGATCGTCTGCAGTGGAGGAGCACTGAGACACAGCTACACTCTGACCCTGATGCCTACAGCCCTCATGCACGAGGGCTGTGTGTAGGAGGATTTTGTAAGTGTGTATGATTGTGTGCTTGTGTGTGTGTATGCATGAGTATGAGCGTATGTGCATGTTTGAATGTAGGTTCTTTTTCTTGGCGGTCAGAGGTCAGCGGAATAAGTTGCTTTCCTTTTCCCTTTTTCTTTGCCTACACATAACACACTTGGACAAGCAGCCATCCTTCCAAGTTGAAGTTCACATCATTATGACAGTGAAAGCCAAGAAACATCACTGGATAAAATAAAGTGATACACACATCCACTGCTGCTGGACAAGGATTGAGTTTAAAAAGATCTAAGTAGGTCCATACAACATCCTTGTGCCACCATTTTTTTTTTTATCACAGTGAAGAATGTTTCAACTCGGTTTGTCCTCTTCAGGTGTGTTTGGCAAAGACCAACTTGGTCAAAACTTTGTTTATAAAAATTGCTGGAGCAAGAATATTGTGCAGACCTACTTTGATTTTTGCAAGCCAAAAAACATCACTCCTCCTTACCTAAGCTTGAATGATGTTGCCTTTACAGTAGCAGTGATATTGACATTAAAGGGGTATTTCACTGATAACTCGCCTAAATACTGTTTTGTTTTTGTCATTCCATTGCAGTAGTACGTTAGATGTTTGGTTGTAATGCTTTCTTTAAAATGTAATTCCTTCATTTTTCTAAGTATATAAAACAACTTGATAAAAATTTTTCCCTCAAAACTATCCCTTACTGAGACTTTGGGCCATGCTTATTTTTCATCTCCATCATTTAATTCACTGTCCTCCAGATAAAAAATCTCTCAATAAATCTTTAACAAACAAGGTTGTGCAGGATTGTTTTGAGAAAAGTGTGAAATAATAAGAATACATATGTACGATTCTATATGCTCTTGTAACAAGTGTGTGTCAGTATTGTCTAACTTTATTATTTGCTATAATAAATAATGCTAAATGAATAGATAACGATATATCTTGGCACTGAACACACTGAATTGTGAGACTTGCTGTGTAGGTGTGTGTTTCATTGTGTGTGTGTGTGTGTGTGTGTGTGTGTGTGTGTGTGCATGAGCATGAGAATCCATGCACACACACACACACACACACAAAGATATTTCTGCACGTCAATCTCTGTGTGTAGTTACAGTATGTACTCAAACTGTGTTTTTCTGTCTGTGTGTAAAACATATGGCAAGTCAGTGCGTAGGAGCAGAGCGCCAGTGTATCTGTGGGAGGACGAGGGGGGGTAGGAGGAGGAGGAGGAGGAGGAGGAAGAGGTGGTGGCGGAGAAGAGAGAAGGATTCAGGTTGTGCACCAATAGGTGGCACTGTACCCTTTGATTGGATACGGTGACCCAGACTAAGACAGGTCTGGAGCACATGGGCTTGTGCCCAAACAGGACAGGAAGGGGGGATAATAAAACTTCCCTCTCTTGGTTCTCTGCTCTTTCTGCCTCCCGGCTGCTCTTAGAATAGAGAAAGGAGAGAGAGAACAAAGTGGGAGTGAAGGGAGACTCCTACCGCTCTGGGTGGATGAATGAACAGTGTTCCTGTGCTTAATGGGTAGAGCATGGCACTAACCCTGCAAAGGTTAGAAATTAAATTCCCCCTGAGGGCTGGACATACAGAAATTGTATGCCATCATGATGTTTTATTGTTGTTTGAGTAAAAACATCCATGGAATGGCGTATTTTGTAAGCAAGGCTAGGGTAGGAGTGTTCATTTTTGGCTGGGCATTATTTATTGTTCTGATTCATTTAGGACAGTATGCATTTGTGTGTGTGAACATGTGTCAGCATATGAGTGTGGGTGTGTATGCGTGTTTATGCCTGCCAGTTTTGTGTGTGTGAGTGTGTGTGTGTTTGTGTGCAGGTGTGGACACATGCTTTTTTTGCGTGTGCGTGTGCAATGAGAAGTGTAGCAAGGTCGCTGGCTTTTAGCCAACACAGTGTCATCAGGGCCCCTGTGGTGTAAACTCATTCACTGAGCAAAATACCATGAGAGTGAATTACATAAAGGGGTGAGTCACTGACCTAACTATATCTTCCTCTAGTACTGTTCTCTCGCGCCGTCTCATATCATACCTACCGCTGCCATTATCATAGGAAATCGTACAGCAGTCACGTACAGTGCACAGTAGCATTCATGTGTGAAATGAGAATTATCAGTTGGCTACATGTGTAGTTAAATGTAACAAATGGGACTGATGAGAGATAATTCATGTGATCTTCGACATGAGGAAAGACTACAATAGTTATGCAGACTTTTTGCATTAGGTAGGTAGTTTAAGGATGAAAAAGTGCCTTACATGTCATGAAAAGAAAAACAGCAACAGTAATAACATTACTAGTAACAAGAACTATGGAGAGATGGTATCTTTACCATCTCTCCATGAAAAAATATCATATCTTTAAAATCCCAAAACAAGCACAGCACAGCTTCAACTCATACTGCTTCAAAGGACTGTATTCCCCACTGGACAGTGTTACTTCTATAAAGAACAGAGGAGAGAGAGATACATAATTTGTCTTTATTGAACATTGTAACATACAATCCTGTTGGAGAAGTAGATAGGAGTTCATTTATTAACAGGGGACAAAAGATCTGAATACCCAAATATTATTTTATATTGCAATAAAAACAGGCCATCCTCAGGACAATAAAAACTAATGGAAAACAATGTGTACAATGAACAAATGTGAAGAAATTGCTAAAATATTATATACAAAAGCTGTGTTTTGTCATTTAAACCAGTACAAATGGCTAATGTAGTACAGCCGAACATCAAACAGGGTCCTCAGGATGGAATAAATACAAATAGCAACCTACAGAAATAGTCAAACATATTCACAAAATATACACAAAAAAAGAACAATGTAGAGCATTCAGTGTCATCTAAATTCTGTCCACAATTTGTAGGCAAGTGAACATACAAAAATAAAAGGGGGATAATACTGGTTGAAAAAAAGAATCAATATTGCCCATGCCTGTAGAATAAAATAAAATCACTAAGGATGGCAGCTTATGGCCGCAGTCACCATAGTAATAGAATTCTATATTCTATGGCGTTAACAACCTTCTTCATTCCACAACCCTAACAAGCACATAAGGGTCTGGGGTCATGCAAGTGCGCGTCTCCCAATTGTGAGGTGGAGCTGAGTGGCTAGGCTGGGGTCAGAGGACAGATCGATTGGGTCATTGATGCAAGCAAACTAGCACGCGCACATGTAAAAACATGCACAAGTATGTGCATGCCCACACACACACACACACGCGCGCATGCACGCACGCACGCACGCACACACACGTGCATGAACACACTCCCTCGCCCCAGTCCCTGTTTCTATGTCTTTTCCAGTGGAAGTCAGGAAACACAGTTATGTAATTTTCCATCATCAATGTTCTGAGGCTCCATTGGGTTTTAGCCAGCAGTTCTATAACAGTCTGAGTTCACTGACAGCCAGTCCCTTCCCACAGCAGGGCAATCATGGTTGAAATGTCCTGTCTCTTCAGCCTCTGCATCAAAGATGGAGGGTAGGATGGTTATGGATGAAGGAGGGACAGAGAGGAGGAGGGAGGGTGATCTAAAGACAGTGAATCAGATGTGCACTCCCCTCTTTCCTCTGTCTTCCAATGTACAACTCCATGAAAGAAAAACATGCAACAACAGGATTTAAAGGAAAAATCCACCCTAAAACATTTAAAAATGATGTACCTTGCATTTCTGGGCCCATGTTGTTATTTGGTGGTATATTTTTATTCCCACAGATAACTGGCCAAACATACATGACATGATGCCACATTGAGATATTTCCAGCGCAGCTTAGGTTTAATAAAATAATAAACTAAAGCATAAAATAAAAACTAAAAATAAAGTAAAACATCAACGGTAAATGTCAGGTTTTGGTGTCAGTCCCTCAGATTCAAAGAGCAAAGGCTTCTTTCTAGACTCACCATTTTGCACCAATGTTCAACAATTTTATAGCGAGAAATCCATCATAGAAGACCAAAATAGACTCACTGTTTCACGACTGGACAAACTGGCTCTCTTGCTGTTAGTATGCCATCACTATCACTATTGTGATTGTTCTCTTCAGCTACACAAATTGAAAGCAACAAGTTCAGGCACGTTCTTTGTGGGTTGTCGAAAGGCATTCTGGGAAATGCAGGGAATCCTTAACTGAAGCAGGTGTAAATGAGGCAGGTTGAGGGAAAGTCCTTGTACACCAAAGCAAGTAAATTACAACACTCAAAATAATTCCTGGAATGCATTGAATATCACAGATTGATGATATAGAACATTGTAAGTGAATCCAAATGTGGAATTATACTTTAAAATGAACAATAATGTTTTTTTTCGGTCCAATGTACAATTCATAATTGGTAAATTCAGGCCACAGTTACTCGTCATTTCAATGCCATTATTTGCCATGAGATCTGATGGCATTTTATGAGATTCCACTGCCTTGTGTCCACACTTAGCCTAATGGCCTGTATGTGTCCACATTAGATTTTATCCACTCTTCCTCTCCATCTCTTAACATTGCTCATATGTGCATTGTGGCTGGATTGCATCCAGACCATGCAAGCCTTGCAACTTCTACATTTATTTTTGAGGATCTAACAAGAATGTGATCCAATTCCATTTTCCAGACATGCCCCTTAATCCTTCCTACTGGGATTGGATGATAAAACTCACACTGTAACAACACATATAACCATAGCCCAATTGAGCTAGCTCAGCACAAAACCACTGTCAATGTTCCCAAGATGCCTCGTTTGAGCTAACGTTATATCACTGCTGCCATGCAAAAACCTTGAACTTTCAAAGTGGACCCTTTTCTCTATGATAGGAACCTTGCATTGAACTCTATGTGCTGAGGGATGTTACATATATTGTATGTGATAAATTAGGCTATTTCCTGAACAACTGATCTTGAAGATGCAAGGTTTTAATCACTCAGCACCAATATATTTTATCAGTGTTGTTGAACGGAGCTGTACCTTGCTGGCCTGTTCACAAATCAACCAAAGTGTTCAGAAAAACACCTGGAAGGCGAACAGAGGGAAAATGAATGTGTTTCCCTCCCAAATGAGATAACCTACATTTGAAAAACATCTTACAAAGTTATTCATTGCACAAAATTAAAACAATTATGGTACTTCCTAGGGAATAGTAGGTCCACATTTTCTTTGGTTGAAAAGACAAGACCAGATCCCCAATATGTTAAGACACTTTGACACTAGGAAATTATCCCCTGAACCAGATGAAGGTACACTGATTTCAAGAGTATTGCAATCTTTTGGTGCAGTGTCAGTGTTTCATTTCAAAAACCCACTTTTAATGAGACAGTATTCATGTACGAAGGCTGTCATGATGAACCAATGCAATGCAAACAGCTTTATATTTAGACACTGTTTGATTGTAATGCGTTACCCTCTCTGTTTAATTGGAAATAGTGCGTAATAATAAGCAGATCCACACCAAGTAAGTAGATTATTAATGAATGTGTTTTGGCATTACATATAATTGATGATGATAGGTTTAGGTTTCTATTTCTCCCTTTGTTTTAATGAAAGTGTTAGCCATAGCTGTCATGTGAACAAATAATTGGCCACCACTATAGGAATCCTTTCAAGTACGACAAAAATAGCAACAATGAAAACAAAATGATGACACCGATGTTGGCGTGTAAAAGCATAAATCCATCTATTGAGAGGTGGGTTGTTGCCAGGATACATGAGGACCTTACTGTATGATACAAATGGGACGTGAGTGCTAGACAGAGAAAAAATAATTATGTACAGTACAGACTTTATTGTAGGGTTTTTTTCACTTGGAGGGAGGTGATACACTGAGCAAGTTTTTGGACAATGTTTTAGGGCACAGTTGCACTTTCCATCCATTGTGTTTACATTCACTGTAGCACCGACACTATATATTGTAAATGTCAGAGCTCTGAAACTAATTCTACCAGCCTAGCTATGTGACGATAAAAGTAGCTTGAACTTCAGCTTGTGTTGCCACATTTGGTCCTGCGTTTCATTCCCTTTCCTGTGGGTAAGTATATTTAGGTCATTTTGTACAAAATGTTGCCTGAAGCAGCCTTTGAGCTGCAAAAAGGTTATTTGATCTTGAAGTCTTGAAATCATTCAATGAACTACAGTTCTGTCTATAGGAAGTATAGGCGATATAGTTCTGTCTGTCATGAAATTAATGGAGAACATGAAGTGTGTGTATGTGTGTGTGTGTGTGTGTGTGTGTATGCTTCTATCTCTGCGCCCTTATGTGCATATGACAGTGAATATTCAACCAATCCAATACATCTGAGGAACGCACCATAAAAACCCTTTGAAGATTTTGCTTCACATCCGCCGTATTCCATCAGCAGAGGGAAATAATGCCAATGAACCAAAAAATAGTGTGGTGGGGAAAAAAAAGAGTAGGAAGAGTGGAAAGTAGAGCTGGGAGGGAGAGAGCTCCTGCTGTCACACACGTGCAAAAACATTCACACACTCACACACACACACACACACACACACCCTTTACTTCCATCCACTTGGGCAGGGGACACAGGAAGGACACTGCACTTGAAAAAGTGCCATTACATGTTCCATCTCTTCAAGGGTGGGGAAGAGACATGGATGAAAGAGAGAGGAACAGAGAGATGAGAGAGACAGACTGTAGTGGGAGGGTGATAAGAGTACCTGTTTGAAATGGTCCCAAAGCCTGGGGCCCACAGGCTGTGAGTCAACTTGAGCTCCCGGGTCAAGTTGGCAATAGGAGCTGGTACATCTGCCCTCGAAACGATCACACTCAAGGGAGAATTAGAAAAGAAATACAATGCACAGAGGCAGCATAAAAGAGTCCTTGGCAAGTGTCTGTCGTCTATCCAACCAGTGAGCTTCCTCTCCAGCTTCATTGGTGTGTGTGTCTGTGTGTGTGTGTGTGTACTGTATGTGTGTTATTTCCAGCAAGAGGAACTCTAGGTTTAGATGCTGTCCCTGTAAGACCACAAGAAAAGAGAGAAAGGAAGAATGTGAAAACACAGATTACACAGATGTGTATGGCTGTTTAAAAGAGTAGGAGTGTGTGTTTGTGTGTGTGTATGTGTGCATGTGTGTGTTTGTAGACGTGTGTGTGTGATTATGCGCGCAGGTGTGTGTGCAGGGTCAGAGCCAAGCGATGGGCAAAATAAATAAATGTCTTCTCTAAGAAAAGCAGTGAGTTGTGCACACACACACAGACACACACACACACACACCTACTCCATTCTACATCCATATACATCTGTGTACACATACATACATGCACACACACACAACAGTGTGATGTAACAACGCGCTCTAAATCCTTCTTGCTGTCAAGTTTGGCATGCGGTCCAGGCCTGTTTGAATTTTGAATTTATTCAATCCCTCACTGGCGACGCTGCTGACAAAGACCTTGTGATACTATCCTGCCTCTCTCGCTCGCCAGGTAGTTCACACCTCTGCCTCCTCCGCCTGATGTGTTAAAGCAGTCTCGTCTGACAGCACTGACTGCCATTTTCAGCCAGAGAACTCATGTGGCTGCTGGCAAAAAGTTGTGTGTATTTTTTTCACTTTATTACTTTATCTTATTTGTTACCAATTGTTAACTAGATAGATATACTAGTAGTTGTGTGCGTATCTTTGTGGGGCAGTGAAATGCAAACATAAATCCCAAATTAAATGTAATGGACTTCACAAATAAAGACCATTTTTTCACTAACTACATCTCCATTTGTAGTAGAGTGGATTTCTGGGGAAAGGAGCTGGGGAGAGGGAGTGTGTTTTGTGTCTGTATGTGTGTATGCTTGAGTGCGTGTGCATGTGTGCGTGTGTGCGTGTGTGTGTGCGTGCGTGCACGTGTGTGTGTGTGTGCAAAAGAGTGTCTTTGTGACATTCACATTCCATCTTAGCTGTAATTGGTGGACTGACCATATGGTGAAGGATGTGCTTTATGTATCCATTGTTCTCCATTTACGTGCACTAGTTTGACTGGTGGAATCAAATGAAGCATTTAAAATGTGTGTATGTGCATGTGTGGTTTTAACTGTGTGATCGTGTGTATATTTCAGCTGTATAATTGGTAGCCTGGCCATATGCTGAATATAATGCTTTATGTACCCATAAGTGTCAAAATATTGGAAAGATCTTGCACAGTATGGATTATATGTGTACAGATAAGACAGCTGGATTCAAATAAAGCATTTAAAATGGCTTCATATTGAATTTAAAATGTGTGTGAGCGTCTTTATGTGCCCCTGTCAATGTGTATGCATTGAGAGACCGGTTGCACTAAAGCATCTGTGAGTGTGATATGAGACAATGATGATATAGCATTCATAGTGTTTCACAGGTGACCTTCAAACCTCTCAAGAAAGGAGCAATGAACAATGAGAAAAGAGAGTCAGGAGGTTCAGTCTTTCTTGTCTTGACAAAGCATTGCAGACAATAAAGTTACAATCAACCTTCTACACTTAAAGTATTCTGAAAGATCACAGCTCATATGGAGTCTATGCAGTATAGACAGACTTTCAGTTCAATATATTATTTTCACATTGTCAGTGAACCAAATCCAAACAGCTATTAAGCATTTTGGTGCTGTTAGACTGCTGTTTTGTTTACCATGTCATTTTTTTATGCACTTGCCTGTCACTGTTGACAGATTCTGAAGATCTGATAACATTGTAATGCTAACGGGCATAAAAAGAGACTGGTAGCCTCACTTGCAAGTTACATGCTGATGCTCTTATCCAGAGCAACTTAAAATGAGCAAGCAGGCAGAGGGTCAGTCTCATGGACACTTCAACAGGACACATGGCTGTGGAAGGGATTGAACCTATGACCTTTTGGCTATTGGACCATCTTTCTTAACACTAGGCCACCTTGCCACACCATTAACTGTATTGCACAAGTAAGCAGATGGCCAATATGTGTCTATAGAGTCTGTAGAGAAGACTGATAAACAGGGCTGCGCTACAGCCCTACAGGGACAACATTCCTCTTTGCTTTGAAATGACTTGGTGATTAATGCTGAGTAGTCGAGGTAGAGGGACACCACTCTGCTTAGCCTGCTAGGCAGTCCTGTCTTATCGAGGAGGAAGAACGTAGAGGCAATTCACCATGACAGAGAAGGAGAGAGAGAGATAGAGAGAAGGAGGGAGGGCGTAGAGGGAGGGAGTGGGGAATGGAAAAAGGGAGAAAGTGTGTGTAAGAAATGGAGAGAGTGACTGAGAGATAGAGTGAGAAAGAGAGAGAGCATGTGTGAGAGAGGATGGGAGAGAGAGAGAGAACAGCCACAGCAAACGATTTGTCATCATACAAGGATTTGTAAATGTTCACATTTCTCTGCCTGAGAGCGCACGCAGACGTACATGTAAACAGTACATCCGCTACGTAGACATGTGAGAAATCCTTACACACACAAGCACACACACAGGTGACAAAGGCGGGTGTAGCAATTCCCACAGGGCCGTGGAGAGAAATATGATAGATAGGGGATCGCTGTTTATATTGGTCTTCTTCGTTCCCTGTCTGAGTGGCTGGTAATTGAATGATCATTACACCAAAGTTATGGCTACGGCCCCGCAGTTGAAAATAGAAATTGTGTTGGAAACGGCATTTAGTGGTTTTGATTTATGAGCGACAACAGAGAAGTTGTTTTTCAAGCCTGGCACTCTGGTGGGCAATAAAGAGGAGCAAGGCTTATCGCCTGCTGTACCCATTCTGCCAGCCAGCCAGCAACCAGTCAGCCAACCAGCTGGGGCCCTTCACATGGAAGAAAGTGTTTTCAGCAAATTTGCTTCCTTCATGTCTAACCCTGAATGGTATTATTCATTAAAATAGCCTCCAGTCAGTACGCACTGCCCGCTGCCATGGCATCCTGTGTCACACTTACACACAGGGACACACACACACACACACACACAACCAAAGTGGGAGATGGATTTGTATTTATACCATTTTGTCCTGTTGCGGTAACTCTGAATAGAATAGTGTGTTTTACTTCTATATTTGCAGGAGAGTTAGCTTAAATAAAGGCAAAGCTACTAAGGGAGGAAAGGGTGTGTTGCATGCAGTTATCTGATTCCAGTTGGGGCCATTGGAGATACAGTATTATATATATTTATGTATTTATATTTACTTTATATTTATATTTACTTTATATTTTTTATTTATGTCCATGGAATAAAAAGGACTGTATGCTTTCAAGTGGTGGATGGGATTTGTGTGGGTGGCACTGCATGAACATAGCAATGAAATGTAAAGTGTTTAAATAAAGCATCAGACTTTAAGGTTTGTAAAGGTTGGCCCTTGAGGGAATGTGAGTATGTGCACCCAGAAACATACACATGCATATAGCATATACCAGTGAGAATACTGGCACGTGCACCTCCACACATTCATGTACATATTGTGTTCAAAAGCACCAACATACATTCACATCCACAGACACATGCCCACGCCCACATACTGTACTGTACTTGCACATGCTCACTCTCACATGCAGATGCATACACACACGTTTGCACATAGATATTCACATTCACACTTTCAACACTTCAACTACTTTTAATTCCAGTTGATTCCCAGTGCCTGCAGGCCCCCATGCTGCTTTGTTCCTATAAGCAGTCTGTCAGGATGTGCTTGATCGCTTACAGTCCCTATCAATTAATAGCAACAGTTAAAGAGAATGTCACTGAGAGAGTTAGTCACACAGAGCTATCCTGACGCCTGCCAACACTGTCATGTCATCTGACTTGTCTCTGAGGGCCTCAGGACCTTTCCCGTTTTAGAGAGATGAGGAAGATGATGTATGAAAGGAGCGGAACATACACAGGTTAAAAGCCCCAGAGTTACGAGTGGTGATACGCATTGAGGCAGATGCACATGAATGCACACACAGATGTACGCACACACGTGGACACAAATCAAGGCATATGATTGAGCATGTGCACAAATCAAACACACAAACGGCCACACAAGCATGCATACACACACACAAACACACACCATAAACAGAGCTACCTCCTTCAGGGGGTATAACCCTCAGCTTTCTGTCAACTTGTCAAACCCTACAGGATCCGTAGGGGTGATGTATGAGTGCATCATACATCTCTTGATGTCATCAAAAAACTATAGCATTGTCTTATCTGATGACAGACATATTGCCTTGATAATAACAACGGTGTGATGACTGCTGTGTGTATCTGCCATCAATAGCTTTTGCATGTGTCAGTCTATCACTTTGAAGAAAATACATTTGAATGCATTACTCGTGAAAAGAAATGAAAGCACTTATCACATGACATAAATGTGCCATTGGGCCTTCACAGTTCACTTCGGCAAGTGTATAAGTGTCTTGATTTTTCTACATGCACTGTTTTAAGCGTTCCCGTGCATCATATACACTTTATTATTACACTTTATTATTATTACACTATATACACTATTTTGTCCTGGCATCTATTGCACGCCCAGCGGTCCTGTTAGGGGAATGCCTCTTTGTATTGCCCCAGCCAAGGTTTATTCCATTTTTTCGCCTACAGGGTTCTTCTGGGAGTTTTTCCTTGTCTTCATAGAGGCCTTAGGCTGGTGGTGCTGGTCAGGTTAGGCTACTTCAGGCAGATTATGTAGGCTTACTATGTCCTCCTCTCTGCTAAATCTTTTCAGTGCTTTTCAACCTATTACTCTGTTTTTATGTGTTTTTGTTCTTATTGTATTCTGCAACATCTTATATTTCATAATTGATTGTTTTTCAGCTGAGATAGTTCGGCCTGAAAACTCACCTGAGGCATTTCTTGTAAGGCCGCTACAGTCTTATGCACTTGGTTATCTGAATTTGGCATCAACTGTGTGTCATAATTTAATTGTCTATCAGCCTGACTTAGTTAGGTCTGTAAAGTCCTTAGAGGCTTGTTCGTGATAAAGGTCTATATAAATAAACTTGACTTGAATAAAGTACAGGCAAGAACCAGAACAACTATTAGCTATTGGCCTGAATAAGATCCCTGACTCTTGGGCATTCAGCTCTTGTTTGTCAGATGGCCCTCAGAAGAGAAAAGCTTTGTAGAGGAGCAAGTGCAAACATTTATAAAATAGAGTGAATGAGTGAGTGAGTGAGTGAGTGAGTGAGTGAGTGAGTGTGTGAGTGAGTGAGTGAGTGAGTGAGTGAGTGAGTGAGTGTGTGTGTGTGTGTGTGTGTGTGTGTGTATATATATATATATATAAAAGATAATATTAGCTAGTTTCTGTCCTTGAAGCAGGCTGGAATGCATATACCAGAAGGTTCGCTACCCTTGCACAAGGGAACATCGGCAGTATTAGG
>OOFE01032598.1:3506-30963 GCA_900323365.1 Monocentris japonica | reverse complement strand
TTGGTCATATTGACATCTGTGGTGTGTGTCTGTAGTGTGTGTGAGTGTGTGTGTGTGTGTGTCAGTATTGATGCAGTAATGATTTATTGCTGAGTGTATCTAATCTATCACACATTGTCAGCACACACGCATGCACACACACATACGTACACACACACACACACACACCACATGTTGTGAACATGTTTCTATGATGTTGAATCGGAACTGATCTTGGAACGCTTAAAAGAAGAACAAAGTTTAGCGTGAAACAGCAACTCCTAACAATAGACACACAGTTTTAAATGCCACTGGAGAAGCAGGACTTACACTAACTGTAATTAAAGTAACACAGTTCATGAAGCTTTTACATTTGCTGTTCTAAACCAGTGGTTCTCAAAGTGGGGTCCAGGGACCCCCAGGGGTCCTTGAGGGGATTCCAGGGGGTCCCCAGCAAAATGAGGAATAATATTATTTCACTATCATTTATTAGAAGTTACCGCAATTATAGAATATATAACCATGACAATCATAGGTTTCACTCACACCACAACAATCTGCCCACAATGCAGTGCAGAAAGCTCTACGATTCACTACTAAATCAGCAACAACAAAGACTCTCCTCCTGGGACAAAATCATATGAAATGGGGGTCCACGGTCTAATGGGGGTCTATTTGGGGGTCCATGATATGAAAATGTTTGAGAGCCCCTGGTATCAGGTATGAAGAGGACACGTCAAAGTGCCTTGGCAAACCAAACTTTGTCTCTCCCCGTCTCCTTGCTGCCTGACTCTCTCAGTCCAGTAGATATAGTGTATAACTGTTCCATGCTCCGTGGCTTTATTTAGAAGCACACCGATCTCATTCTCTCCTCACACACAAGATGTGTGATTTAATTCAAGGTGGTGCACATTCTATTTTTCTATCATTACTTTTCTGTTTTTCATTCGCCTCCCCCTCTCTTACCTTTTTCTCTCTCTCTTTCTGCCTCCTTACTTTGGTTTTCTTAGCTCAGATACATTATATGCACATTGAATACCTCTGTCATTGTTGCCAGTGAATTGAAGTGTTCCCAGCATGTCAGGCTTTCTGTTGTGGCTTTCAGAGTTACTGCCAGCATTAAACGCCACACAGCCCTGTTATTACTATGTTCTTTGGAGGAACTGACTTTTATGAAGCTGGATTCATGCAATGGCCAAGATGATTCAGTTATTGCTTTATTTTTTTTTAATGATTACTGTTATGGCATTTCCTTTTTAGGGAAGAGAGCCCAATAAACATTTTTGACATTGAAAAGATGTTGCTACGACAGCCTGCATCAATGTTGAAAAAAAAAGCTGTTTTAATATGATTTTTTTTTTTTACCATGTTATAATATCATCTTATGAAAGCTTGTTTGGGTTGACATTAAACTTCAAACTCCTCATGAAGTAGGACTACTCAGTTAGCCAGACAGCTGTGGAAAAAAAAACTGTTCTTCATCTTTCATCTTTGGTATTACACTGGCTCTTATGGATGCCTCTCATTATGAGCAACACTTGAGGAGTGAATTGTCTGGCTAACTGCATCATCCTGCCTATTTCAATACCCTCATGGATACTTAATATGACTAACACTACAATTACATGACTTGGTTTTGAGATATTATGAGAGCTTTAAAGAGGCGCATGGCCTATCACTAAATTTCCTATACATGTTGGTATGTTTTTAACCTGTTTTACCAACAGGAAGAGAACATTAAACTACCTAACCATCCTCAACAAAGGCACTGAAAGTACAGATATTTAGAAACAATAAGTATTAATATAATATAGGCTTATTCTACTTTTGTCTTTAACTGCAGAATTAATGCAGTGAACTACATAACTCTCCTCCTCCACTCTGAAACTGTTGGATATTACATGACCATATGATATATTTTCACTAAAACTGTAATTGATTTCAAATGTGAAACGTGAACTGTGTAATTGTAAACGGAAATGTATTCAATATGGCCAGAATGGTAAACAACTGGATGGAGAAGCACTATGATTTTATCATTCATCATTGGACAGCTGCATGTACACTTTACAATACAAAACTATGATGGGAAAAAGCAATATGTGCAGTATGGGAGGTAGCTATGTGTTAAATCAACATGGTGGGAATTGGCACTGTGTTACACAAGACAAGGTGATTATTTATTATGAAGAAATGTGTCTGGCGGGGGAAAGAACAGACGCGGGAAAAAACAAGCTACACACAGCAGTAATAATAACAATAAGAATAATAATATAATAATTATAATTGTTATTTATAGATCAAGTGCTTTACATGATAAATAAAACGTCAACAATAAATAAATACACAAAATAATTACAGATAAAAACAAAAACACAGATGATAGTTCAAGTCAAAGTGTCTTTTTAAATGTGTTTTAAAGGAAGATATTGAGGTGACTAGCCTGATCTCGTCAGGCAGGTTGTTCCAGAGCCTGAGGATCTCAGGTTGCATCATATGGGGTTAAAAGCTCAGAGCTATAGCTAGGCACTCGTCAAAAATGTGCCTTAAAGGAGATCAATAAAAATTGTACTGGTCAGTGAAGTAAAACTAAAATGCTGTCTCTTCTTATTTCCCATCAAGGGTCTGACTGCAGGACTTTAGACGAACTGTAGTCTGGAGATACTAAGACAGGGGGACAGGGGGTTACAATAGTCAAGACACGGAAAGAGTTGGAAAGAGCTGCTGAAAACACAACTGCACAACTGTCAACATGTTTGTCCAGGCTTAGATTTGAGTCAAAAAAGACTCCCAAGATTCCTACAGCTTGAAGATGCATTAGTAGAGAGCAGGGTAAGATGGTTGTCATGTAATCACTTGATTTTATAGATAGATACAACTGGGTACCGTCAACTTAACAATGGAGACTAATATGATGTTTGCTCATTGTATGACCCAAGGGTGGCATATACTGTATGTGGAAAAAAGGATTGGACCAACATAATGAACTGGAAACAATAATAAACATAATAATAAGAATTGTCAAAAGATCTAAAAGCAAGTCATTCATCACTTTAAGAACAGCTCTAAAACTGGATTGAAACTTGACTCAGTGTAACCATCATGGGTCCATTTGAGTCAGCAATCTATCCGGCTTCGTCCTGTTTTTTTATTCTTATGCATGTACAGGGTCTACTGCTTTGAAGAAGAGTTTTCATACAGAACCCGTGTGTTAGGTAACTACTGTATGAAAGCCATAATACCCTAGAAATTATATTCTTTAACCCACTCAACTGTGTCTAGCATCACTGTTTGTCCTATACTTAAACAGCAGTATTGTGGGTATTATGGTTTTTCTTGTATGGCTTTTCTCAGATAGTACACAAGCATTATGCTCTAATTCTTTTGTTACTTCCTCAATCTTTTTCCCATCTCCTTTTCCTAAATATCTCTTTTGAATCTTCTCCCTTTCAAATACTTTATTGTTGTCCGCTGCTGCAGGGCAGGAACCCTCTGGAAACCAGCACTTTTAAATACCTTGTATGGTGTTTTAACCTTTTTTCCTGTATATCTGAATCAAAGTAGATAAAGTGTAATTGCTGGTTACCACTAGAGTTGGCATACCGTTTCGATTTTACACATTTAGCTGACACTCTTATTCTACTACTGCGCTCATTTTAAGTCGCTCTGGATAAGATGCAATTTCTATATGAACATCATTACAAGCCACCGATAGCCCTGACAATATTCCTGTGACCATAGAAAGATCATGTAAAATAGAGCTTGGAGACTGTAAGGGCTATACAAATAAGAGATTGTACAAAGGTTCTGAGCCAGCTCAATCTCACGATATACATAGTGTGTTTCAGCTTGCTGTGCAACTTCAACTTGTGACTTTGTGTTTGTCTATGACTCCAGGAAGTGTAATTAACGTTGGTAAACAGCATCCTGAGAAGCTGATTCCATGTTGGGGTTATTCTAAACATGACTAATGTATAATGCTTCATAACAAACATGATTAATGCCTTGGACCCAAGAATCAATCTCACTACCAATGCCTGATTAGAGCTGTGTTTATACACACACGCACACACACAAGCAGCAGTAAAAGGTTAACCTCACCCCTCTGTGCTGCACCCCATTATACATCCAACACCCTCTAATTGATTTGAAAGAGCTAATCCAGAGCCAAGCAGCTGGTTTTATCATGACCTAAATGCCAGGGCTTGTTTACACAGAGCAGACAATAAAGAATGCTGAATCATGTTTTCCTCTTATATTCTCCATTACTTTGAGTTTTGATGACTCAGCATTTTTTGGTCCCTAAAGTCACTGTGAAGATTTCTTCTTTGAAAAATGACAGCAAAGTGGTTCAAACCTTTGCAAAGCACTCAGATTCCCATTCTACCCTGTCTGAGATTTATACCTTGACAGTCTGCTGTCGAGAGCTATGAGAAAGATGGGATAAAGAGAGAGGGGATGACATACAAAAATGTTTTTAAGAGCTGGATCCAAACCCATGAAATCGTGATACACTAACTCCAACCACCAGGCCATCCCATAAGGTTGTAGTGCCCACTACTTCAGCAAAACCCCATAGAGATGGTGCCCTGCAACAATCTCATATCCCCATTTTGTAACTGACATCATCCCCATGTTCAGAAAATGGTTTGTGACTTTAGGACCAATTCCAACTGTTTATGAGGCTGTAAAAAGTGAGAGCAATGTTAGAGACTGAGTTTCTCTTGGGCACTGACAAATTCCTTTTTGTTTTCCGATTTTTTCGGTCCTGCACTTCATACTACCTTTCACGTACACTCTTTTTTGCTTTTGTTTTCCTGATAAGGCCTTTCCACCCCACCTGAACCCTCCCTTTGAAATTTATCATTTATTTTGAAGTGTATGTCTCCTCACTGATTTATTTAGTGTAATTAAATTAAAGCAAAAATGACAGTTTTGTAGCCAAATAGCACTTTGGGTGACGCCTCTCCCTGCCGGCCAAACAACATGGCCAATCAAGAGCAATACCATTGCAAAACAAATCCCCTAAAGTCTAAAACAAGTCATTTGAAAAGAACACAAGCTTATAAGCACAAGTAGCACAAATAGCTGATAGTATAATAAGAGGCTAGGCTAACTTACCTTTCTTTTCTGTTCCAAGTAGTGTTATAAAATAATGATCAATTTGGTAAACTATGTGTACCGCCATGAATTTAAACTTTATAAACTCAACATGTTGGCAGAATAGCACCTGCACAATTTGGCAGCCATTGCTAACTTGCTATCATGTCCATTCAATTGTCTGATGTAAGAATCAGAAAGGGGTTTAATGCTCACTGACTTGTATACAGTCGTGGTTCATTTGGTGAACCACTAACCCACTGAACAAACAAATCACTCAATTTGTTCTACCATAAATTGGCACTGCCGACACAGCTTAACCGTTCCTTCAGTCTGATACAGCAAGTGAGCTACTAGCCCATACACTAGCAAACAACTGAACCAATTAATCCCCCACGTCTTTTGACCAAAAGATGGCACTGCCTTCCCGCCTGAGTTTGTTCAGTCCGATACAGCAACTGAATGGTTGGTTCAGACCAAATGAAAGTTGTTGATTCAGCAACTGACTGTTACTAACCAATACACTAGCAACTGCTGAACAAACTGAACGAGTTGTACAGTATTGCCTTTGCATCATGGAGTACTAAGCTGTTTGGGTGTCATGTAATGATGACAATGAATGAACAAACAAGGACGTTTGTGAGTTTATTGGGGATGTGTTGATGAAGCCCCTTTTTGGAGAGCAGCTAGCCAGTACTGAAGTGATTGCCACCGAGGCAGATAACAACTGTGTTTGTCCTGAACGCTCATTTTGAATTGTTGGCTGGCTCAGAACTGTACAGAGTGTAGTCGATTCAGTTCTATTGGCAAACTGATTCGACTTGTTCACTTTAAAATATCTTTGAAATGGACAATTGATACAAGATCCAGCCCTTCACTACTTTTTCATCTCTTCTCCTCTCCTTGCATTCACTACTTTTCCACTAGGTGCCAGCAAAGCAGAAAAACTTACAAAATTTGTACAATCAATTCTAGTCTCTTCAAATTTGAGTCTGTGTCTATTGTAGCCTAGTGGGGATGCTCTGTGAGCCAAAAGCACAGATGCACTTTTGAAGATTGTCTCATTATCAATCCTGACTACTTGACCACAATATTTATTTATCTAAATTCAAAGTGCCTCTTTCTACCAATATTCTGTTGAATTCTGAGCAAATTAAAGTTACTATTTTTGATATAACTGCCTCTTATCGGTTGTTTCCCTCACGGGGTCCAAGACCTGTATCTTAGTAACACTAAGCAAGTTAAGTGTTGCACTATCGTCACTAAAAAGTGGCAATGGCATTCTGTCATGTTATTATGGGGAAGGGATATTTGCCTTCTAAACCATTTTAAAAGTCATTATTCTGAAAACTGTCAACTGATCAGCAGGCAAAGGGCCCCTCGATACTGTGAAAAATACTGAACAAGTCATATAACGTGACCTTTTCCTTTCGGCAAAGAGCTGAGGTTGTTGCTCTATCAATAACAATAACCGTCAGAGCTGTAAAGCCGTTAGCCTATGAGGTAATTCTCCTCTGAAAAAGCCTGTCGCTCTCTCTGTCTGCCTGTCTGTCATTTTCTGTGTCTGCTTCTCACCGTCTACCCCCCCCCTCCATTTCTCTGTTAAAATTCATGCCTCATCTCAGACTCAGAAATTAATCTGAAGTTTCCACAATGAGCTTAGATGGCATTACATAAGCAAACAAAACTCTGGATATTAAAAATCCAGCTTCGCCACAGAAGGGATGGTGGAAGAAAACATTGTATTTATATTCAGCAAAGCAAAGAAAGCCCTGCTGATTCACACCCGGAAGCAGTGGATTTGTATTTGGGGAAAAATAAATAGTGATGTATTATTATGGCTTACAATCAGTGTACAGATGTTGTGGTGG
Source organism: Monocentris japonica (assembly GCA_900323365.1). Lineage (NCBI taxonomy): Eukaryota > Metazoa > Chordata > Actinopteri > Trachichthyiformes > Monocentridae > Monocentris > Monocentris japonica. The sequence goes on along the minus strand of OOFE01032598.1, from coordinate 24,013 downwards.
TGGCACTCATCCATTTTGTCTTCTACAGTTTCCATTAAATTTTGTTATTCCCTTTTCTTTTGAAGTCTTGACACACAAGGGGCCTCATGGTGATGTCTGATATCTATCTATCTCAACAAGGAACAAATCCAATCTTTTGCATGGTGTTGTTTTTATTTTTTCTGCTATGGGATTTTTTTGGGACCAAAATTAAGGTGTAGAATTTTGCATTAAGAGTTTTGTACATTATAACTTTGAAAACTGAATAAAAGCAGTTGTAAAAACCTATAAGTGAACTCAATGGGGCCAGTGATTAATCTACTGGCCCAAGGCAACGTCTTACTGGCCCTGTATGTAGACATAATGATCTGGAATTGTAGTTGTAATGACACTAAATTTAAGTGAAGGTGTTACTAAAACTGTGTATGAAACACTGGGGGCATTTTGTCTTGGGCAAGAAGCCCATTTTCAGGTTGTTGTTTTTTTGTTGTTAATGATAAAATTGTAAAAATTTGTTTTTGTTCCAAATGAAATGTCCTTAAAATTAGTTCCCCAAGGCATGACTATATACATATACCACGATATGACTGTATATATACTATATTCATTTGAACTGATGCACATCAAACAGAAAATTGGCATTGTTTTTAAGAGAACAATAACATCTTAACACCTCTAAACTTGCTTGTTCAGTTTTGCCAACATCAAAGTAAAATCTTTGAATTTTTTTTTTTTTTAACTCTTTTAAAAAAGGGCTTATAGTGTTTTGGGATTGCAGATTTATGTATAGTTTTATCATTTTTTGTTTGTTTGGTTTAGTTTTTTAGGGGGTATAAATCATTCAGCGGAACACAAAGAAGACAGACGTCTCGGCACCAAGCCATTATCATGTTGTTTGCCCAAGAAGGTGCTGAGCTGTGAAGGTCAGCGCAGCACTTTACATTCAGTAGAAGTCAACCGTGTCTACTAAGCATATACAACATAAGACATCATATGTGTCCATCAAGCCTTCCCCCACACAAGACACAGAAAGGAACCATATCGAACAATGAAAACATTAAACCCACATATGCAACATTTTCCTCTATGCACCATTTCAGAGTATAAGTGACCTTGTCAACTGTGTGACTGGGTGAGGAAACATGGCTGTAGTCATTGTTTTGTATGGACTCCCATTTGAATGGGTGCATTAAACTGAAAATCATTGCAGAAGTGTGCAGAGTGCAGAATCTGCTTTTGTTTCTTTAATAAATGATTCCCCTCTCTCCCATTTCATATGTGATGGAATACTGGCGACTGGGTCTGTAAACATGGCGGTTCATGACTTAGTAATGGAATGAATCTCGACAGGAAATTGAATCGGAAGAACGTGGCGCTCTCTGGACTCGGAACTAGATGTGTGTGTGTGTGTGTGTGTGTGTGTGTGTGTGTGTCTCCGGGCCCACGTGCATGAATGCATGTGCATGTGCGTGTGTGTGTCTTGCTGATTAGATCTTGGTGCTAATGCATTTATAACCATTAGTCCCTACCATCCATCGATCACAGCCAATATATACAGAATTAACAGCAGGAGAACTGGTTGTGTGTGTGTGTGTGCGTGCGTGTGCGTGTGAGAGAGGGAGTGTGTGCATGTGTGTGCTTTTCCATGCCAATATGTATGAGTGACTGTGTCTATGTGTTTGTATGCCCATATTTGTGTTTGTCCATGCCAGTGTGTGTGTGTGTGTGTGTGTGTGTGTGCCCAGGTGTTTCTGCATGTGTGTGTGTGTGAGAGAGAGAGAGAGAAACACTAAGAGTGTCTTCCCTCTTTTCCCAATCAATCTGCTTTCTCATTAGTGTTAGTGCTGTCTCACACTGTTGGTTGCCTTTTGTACATGAGAGCAAGTGTGTTTTTCTGTCTTTGCGGTTGAGAATCAAAGCAGATATTGTGAGACGTTTATAATTGTTTAGTGTGTCCTAATTTGGGATTTCTGGTGTGTTAAATTCACTGATCACATAATAGATGCATCCTAAAGAGCAGCCTGGCACCAATGCTTTGTGTTACTGGGTATCCTAGTTAAGAGTCTGTCAGCTCTGTCCAATAGGATCAAATCTTTATTATAGCAAATTTTTATTTATGTGTTTATTTCAACGTTATTTAGGGAAAGTTGACTGAGCACGCTTGCTCTTTTCCAGTGACGCCCTGCTTCATATGTACAGTTACACACATTGTTACACTCATTTGTACGCACATTGTTACAGTTATACACATTGCTGTTACACCATTGGGCATTAAATGCCTTGCTCAAGAGCACCTCGACAGTAGTTGGTGAGGGAGGGGAGAGAGTATTACTGATTCACTTTCTCCACCCACATTTTCCTATCCCATTCATTGACACTGGAGCTGCTCCAGTCCAGAGTTGCTGTTCTCAAATCTGGACTGTACTGTCTCGGGTGATAGTAAAAACACATGTGATTTTCTTTTTTTAGAATGAACATTCCCTTTCAGTTGAAACCGTACATGCTTTTACACTCAACTTGGAACCGTTGCTGACAAAGTGATGAATGAATGCATTTTTGTCATTGTAGTGTCCAATTGGATTGGGTTGACAGTGTTTTGACCACATGCCACGTCTCTCTATTCTCTACCTTATCTTCTTTTCTCTTCTGTCAGAGTCTCTCTTTCTCCTTTCCTCTTGTTCCCCTCTCTCTTCTCCCCCTAAGTGATTTCTCTTTCGGTAAGCCCTCTGTCCAATCGTTTTAGCCGCAGACAAACTCTCCACATCACACTGTAGATTACCTCTCTAAGAGTCAACAAGAAGCTCTGCATCTCCTCCATCGGTCCAGCAATCCTACCTAGGACCAAGGGATTACTCGCTCAGAAAGGGGGCCAGATAGAGAGAGATGGAGAGAGAGAAAATGAAATGTCGGTTGAGGGAGGGGCAGGGAGAGAGAGATAGAGAGAGAACAAGTGGTACAGAGTGAAGTAGAAACGAGCTATGGAGAGCATGGGAGAGGGGAATAGAGTCGGGGGGAGACAGGAAGAGAGGAAATCTGTAGATGTAATCCCTCGGTAGACTAAGAATCAAGGCTTTGCACACTCCATCAAGGAGGCATGGATGGGCGGATGGACAGAGGTCAGAGGACAGATGGATGGAGCATAAAGTAATAGATGAACAGAGGGAGAGAGGGAGCCATAAAGAAAGAGAGGGGTATAAAGGCAGGCAGAGAGAGAGGGGGATAAAGTGAGAGATGGATGGATATAGGTAGAGAAAGGGGTATTAAATAGTACTTTAGAAAGGTTGATGGGGGCCAAAGGACCACTAACAGCTTTCAATTCACCGAGAGGGTCATTCAAATATCTCCCCGCTGACCGCAAGGTTTACAGTCACTTAATTCTGCTTTAATTCAACTTTTCTAGAGGTAGTTTCATGACAGAAGACACACGGCTGACAATAAAAATTTCCCACATCGCAGCACTTTTGGTAACTAATTGGTAACTAACTATCTTTGCAAAATTTTTAAATAGAAACATCAATCCTTTGCCCCAGACAGACAGACACAACTGTGATAGTTCTTTCTTCTTGCTTGTATCTTCTGGTGATGAAGTCAAAATCCAATAAATAAAGAGTCATCTTTGAGCACCTTCCGTGTTAGCTAGCTCGACCAAAATAGCACCAGTACAATGACGGATGTGATGTTTTTTGTTCTTGTAAATCTGCCCACATTAGATTAAAAATATATGAAAATAGAACGAAAACTAAAAAGAATAATTGCCTGCAGTAAGAGCGCAGGCTTAAACAGCCAGGAAAAGATCACATTTGCGCAATAAAAGTAGCAAAAAATCTGTAACATATGGTCTCACCCTGTTTAGACAGCCATGAGAAACTCAGATCTGTACCACAAAGAGAAACAATAAATCAGCTTTTTTGTTCCAGTGTAAATGCAGCCTCAGAGCAGATGCACTCGCTTTTTTTCTGAGAACTTTCCCTGTGATTGTGATTAGCGCTGCTAGATGCCCCCTTTCTTGTCAGGGTTGAAATGATTTGTCCACTGGCAGATCTCTGTTCATTTAGTTGCATTGGAAGCCGTCCATCTACGGCTAATTAGAGTGGCTGCTGTTGGAATTTCCATCAGATGGAAAATCCCCACATAATAGGAGAGAGGAGACATAAAGACGAGAGATTATAGGAAGGAGTGTGTGTGTGTGTGTGTGTGCGCTCGGAGGTGTGTGTATAGGGAGTAGGAGTGTGTGTGTGCACGCGGATGTGTGTGTAGACATGTTTGTTCGTATTTGTGTGTATGTGTGTGTTTAGTGACTGGAGGCAGGAGGCGTAGGTTAGAGAGTTATGTGGCGTTTGCGCATATGCCTGTGAGTGTGTGTGTGTATGTGTGTGTGTGCATGAATGTGAGTTTATGTGTGTACCTTTGTGCACATAAATGTGCCTGTGTGTGCGTGTTTGTTGAGTTACCATGGTTCATTTTGTTGAGACATCTGTGGATGATGAGAGGAGTGAGGGCAGAATTGAGGAGGATGATGGAGAGAGGAAATCCTGGAGGGAGAGAGGGAGAGATGAAAAGAGACTGGGGGATTCATATTGTGTTTGTCCTGCACCACTTGCGCCAGCTTTTTAAAAAGTTGTGAAAGGTTCCCTTGAATGAATGAAGGTCTTTCTGTCTTGTTTCTTTACTTCTTTGTAGCCATTAGGGGTGGGCTGATTGATCGGACAAAACCAGTATCCGGTGCGGATGTCATGTTTTTTTCCGAGTACTGTTGTTGTTCGACTATTTTGGACCAGCACCCATGATTGGAGACATCATATTTGTTTTAATTTGAGATGAATCTGTGTTTAACGAAGCTGTAGGCTATAATCTAATAGCAACAAAATGATCATAATTGGGAAAAAAGCCTTGATCAAGCAAACAAAAGACACATAGACAGCTTGATTAGAATTGAGTAGGCTAGTTCTTCAATCAGTATTGGAGCTTGTCCTATGGATACGGATCCAATTCTGACTATGACGTGATCAGCTCACCCCTAGAACCCATCCTCAATGCAATCAGCAGTTGGAGTGACTGGTGTGCTCCCTGTGTAAACTCATCATTGCAGGCCTCACCGTACCTGATTTTCATCATAACATGCAACTGACAAACTGACAGGTAATTGTTCTAATGCCTGACTGACTTGTTTACTTGTATTTAGCTGGGGATGCTTGACTGAGCACACATCCTCTTGCTAATGTATGAATACAATTTTAACCACCTAACAAATGTTGCTTGACTGAAAGACCGCCTCAGCAGATACAAGGATTCTGCAGCACTTCTTATAATACATTATCCATGCTTTGCCTAGGTGATGGGGTCAGAATTCATCTGAACACATGTCAGCTGCCAATTACAGTTAAAAAAACATGTAATTGGACAAGGTTTCTGCAGAAAACTGACAAACAAAACCCATAAAGACATTTATTTCGCTGTTGACCTCGGGGGGAAAGGCAGTGGCTTAGAGAGGACGGCACAATACGGCAGAGAGCTTTTAATTCAGATAAGACTCTCTCTCTCCTTTTCTTTCTACATGGTGACGTAAAGTACTACAGAGTGATTTTTCAGCACTCCAAGTGGAATAATAACGCTGTCTGCTTTTTGGTGAAAAACACCCCTAATTACCACAACCTTGCAGCACGAGGAAAAGGGCAAGCTACTTTGATTACTTTTGCATTGAATAGCTCTTGGCTTACAACAGTCTCATGCATGAATCTGCATCTTTATTGCTTGTAATGCATTGTCTTGTCACAGCCCATAAATAGCAAGTTGTTGCTCCCTAGTGTTTTTAATTTTCTTCAAAATGTCTTGTAGTAGTAGCTCCCCTAGTGCACAAATCAATGATTTTTATTGATACCAGTTTTGACAGTTGAAGAGTTTGTTTCCTGAGTGCTATATATCCATTTTGAACAAATGCACGATGACTCTACAGCTGGAATGTCAGGGTAATAGGGTAGATCTACAGTGCTTCAATTAGGAGGAATGGGACTATCCTCTCTGTTGCAGCTCCACTTTGGGATTGACACTGGTGAGACAGGTGTATTTTTACATAAAAATCTGACATTTTTCATTTTTAAGTGATTTTTGGTTTGACATGACAAGACTAGTTGTCTAGCTTGGCTAGTTCATACATTATCTTGAGCCTACATGGTATATCATATAGAAAAGCTACACTGCTCGACATGTCCAGATTTTAAATGATTTTGCCTCTACTAAAATGTTTTTCATCATTCTTGAAGTAGGACGCTAGGGGTTCTTAGCAAACTCATAATTAGCTTTAACTCAGGCATATGACTGGAGTTAGCTAGGCTAATGGGTATTGTAGTACAATAGTTGCCATGGAAACATCAGTACCTGATGGTGAAATGGTTTATTTCTCAATGGGAGGTTGAAACAATCAATGACTATTACAGACACATAATGAAACATTTTCCTACACACTTGCTGTATTTTATACCCTTAGAAAATTATCACCCAGCATTAGCTCTTTAATTTATAGGATCCATTTGTAAAAGTGTAATCATTTTGTCAACCAGAACCTAAGTTTCCTAATATCCACGTAAAAGTATAAGAAGTTGCCTTGATTTTTTTGCTTTCAATCATTTTGTAAGAGTAGGTTTTGTGAAGTGGTGGATATCTCTTTTGCAGTGAAACTCTTAAAATCCCTCACTTTGTCCCCATGCTATATGATAACTATGTGAATGTGGCGGTAAATAAAACACCAGGTAACCATTGAATGTCACTCTGTGATCACGAGAGGCAAACACCTGCCAATATAAACACAAAGAAAATCTTTTAAAAGCTTATAAAGATGGGAAAAGTTTTAAAAATACTATAATTTAAAAAAAAAATAGCACTTTCTGTTGCAGTGCTGGTGTTCCTGGCGTGGTGGTCCATCACTGCTGCATGAATACTGATGAAACTGATCAGTTCTTTTCAGCTGCAGCCATTCATCACTGAACTTCTGGGGACTGCTTTGGAAAGGCAATCACTGCAGTCTCTCTTTCCCTATCTCTGTCTCTCTCTCTGTCTCATCTATCATCTCTCTTTTTCTTTTTGATGCTGAATGGGTCGTGATTGTCCACTAGTGCTAGAAGTGTCTTTTTCTCTTCCAGGGTGTGATCACACCTACAGTCCAAACCATAGTGGAAAAGTTTACTTTGATGCATTTTAGTATTTGGTTTGTTTAGGTTCACACTGACCAATTACAAGTGAACAAGAGCTTGTGAACAAAAGTCGCATGGACTCACAAGTAGCTTGGTTATTGGACAGAGTCCCGGTAACTTTAGCAGCATGGACTTGTCTGCACTCCATAATTTACCTTCTCTGGTGTCCATACCACTTAAGAACACATAAAGAAGTAGCTGAATATGAGCTTCAGTCGTGTTGGGGTAGTTTCCTGTAGTTGTTTCGGATGATGTTCTCACTCTGAACGAACTGCACCACAGTTTGCTAAGAAGAGGACCAAGACCTGCATTTTCAGGCGTCTCCCAAGTTCGCATGGCGCCCAAACGAACTGAACATAAACGCTTCGAATAAACCACTTCAAACATGTTGATGTGAACACACCCTGGGTTTACTCCCCTCTACATCTCTCCATCAATCCTTTTTACTCGCTCTGTCTCTCTTTTCTCTCTCTGTCTCTCTCTGGGTAATAATAGTCTGCCACACTGGGCTCATTACAACATCAAAGCGGATCTCCATGAAAAGATTGATCACTGTGTTGGTAGCAGAGCACTCAGCTTTGATTTCCTCTAATGCCCACATGAAAAGAAACAGCTGAGAAAAGAAGGAAGAAAACCAGTTCAGAGACAGTTCATTAATTGGAAATTTCCACTGTCTTTGAACAGCGATAAACTTTCGAAGAGGAACCACAACATCAGTTCGCCCAGTCTGACTCATCAGTTGTTTTTGATGACTGTTTGTATGAGCTCCCGCCTCCGTCCTTCCGAAGGATATTTTTTATTTTTTAATACTTTACTCCATCGGTTCTGTGATTACCGTCTCTCTCATTCCAAGAGGGCAATCTAATTTTGATAATGGTTTATCTATCGGTTCTTTGATAACTGCTCCTAAAAATGACTCCATTTTTCTCGGCAGGGCTTTTAACTGAAGGCTGACTGAATAAAGCACAGAATGAAAGTCAAAGGGTTGAAATAATTCACAAATCCTTTTGAGTGAACAACTATTTTACAACAAAAGCTAATTATATGTCGGTCTTAACAAAAAGGGGTTCAGTTCCACGAAAGCATCATCCTGTTAATAAAGACCTACCATAGGTCATTAATAACATACCTACCTACCATAACTTGATGGTCTGAGATGTACATTTCCTTCTTGAGCAAAGTACTCATAACTTCAAGCTAATAATGTCAATAATATTGTGAGTTTTAGTTTCATACCACCCAGCAAACAGTTTGGCATTGAATGGATGTTGACAAGTCCATATGCACAAGATAATGCTTTAATTTTGATAGACGTCTATTAAACTGCTTTTAAGTCTAGACGCTAGAAAACATTTAGACGTCTTTTCAACGTCACACTGAGAAAATTGCTCAGTGTGTGCGTGCTTCCCTTAAAATACCTTGCTATTCCTTACTGAACATCGAGCAGCAACCTTCCGGCTGGCTGTGCCTCATGGTTTCAGTGAGCAATGCTGGCAAGGTATTTAAGGAAACTGAGGGACAAATAGCCAAAATGTAAAATGTCACGGTGCCCCTTCAAGAACACAGTTTGAATGATTGAATAGTCCTTCACATTCAAATCAACATCCTTTGATGATGGTTTGGCTGATACACTTCACATGGCGGCCACAGACCACTTCCCTCCCACATCTTGAAACACACTTAAACTCCCTATCAGCTCTGGCAAAACAGTCAGAGATTGAGAGAAGACAGACAAACAAACAAACACATTTTTTCCCTTCTCTCCCTCTCTTTCTCTGAGTCATGCAGAAGGCCCAGTAAAGAGCAGCTATATTGAAATTCAGGGCAGACAAGTAGAAATCAGTCTGTGAGGCTGAGGGTTGCAATTATCAGACTCAAATGGCTCTGGGGGGAAAGAGCTTGAATGTTTGCCGTGCACACACACACACACACACATACAGATGCTCACGTATACACAGACATGCTGATCACCAGATAGGCAAACACACACATTCACTGACATTTACACACTCGTACACAAGATAGAAAAGACAAGAACGCACACATACACACTGGCAAACTGACCAGCAGACAGGCAAACAGACGTTTACACACTCACATATAAAAAAGACAGATACAAGCACATACTTGCAGACAGCCAGGTATAAACACACACACACACACACATACAGACAGACAAACTGACTGACCGCAAGACAGACAGACCCACAATTACATGCACAAACACACACACAAAATCCACTGACTGACCAACATACACACACAGAGTAACAGAACATTTACACACATACACACACACACATTCAAATATATACAGACAAAAACATACACACAAGACAAACACACACTCACACACACATACACTCAAAGAGATAAGCAGACAGACACACAAACAGACAAAACAATATTTACACACACAAACTAAAATATACACACAAAAACTCACACACACAGTATGTGTATGAGCAGGAGGGTTTCATTGTGGTTGGACACCCCGGACACATTTCTTTGACAGATTACAAATTGCTATTTCTGAGTCAAAAGATGCAGGAGACAAGTGTGTAATCACATTATGAACAGGGATTCAAACTCATGCAGTCACAGTACATACGTTGTTTCCTGGCCTAGCTCCGCCATCCACTAAAACACTAGCCGAGCGAGCTAAACCTCCACTGCAGCCACGACTAGGATGGAGGGATTTTCCTCATTTCACTCAATCCATGTTCTGCTAAAACCCGAATGACTCACTGATTCAGCCATTACAGTAAATACCTTGATAACAGGGTTAATCTTTTTGATGCTCCACCTGTATCGAGTATTAAATTCCTAGTTTTTAAATGGCCCTATGAAGGAGAGCTGCTCGAACACTATGGCGATGATAAGAAGCCTATATGATGATTGTAAAGCTATTCTCCCAGCAGATATAGATAGCGAGTCACTTGTGTGGGACTGACAATCAGTAACTTGACAGTAAGCCTGCCTGAGTACAGCAAGGGTCAGCTTACCAAAATATATTGTGATGGTCCAGATCTGCAGGAATTCAACTCAGATCCTTACATTGATCACTGGCTGATGACAACAGGAGGGACCAGACACCTTAGCCAAAAAAAACCCCCAAAACCCCCAAGTCCCACTCCCAAGTTGAAAATGCATCATAATACATCGGAAATGTCATAAAAATGTAAATCTCAAAATAAATATATACGTGATTGAACTTGTGATTCTTTCCCTGCTGATGTTACCATCTCGAAGTTAATAATTCTTTTAGTGGGCCTGTACGGACTACCACAAACCTGTTCTGGGCTACCAGGTTTTTATGTGGACGTCTAGATAAATGTAAGATTTGTTCACCTCTGTTATGACTTCAAAAGAACCCAACCAATCCTCAGCTGACACTTTCAGCTAAACACGTAGTCAAACTCTCACAGTTGACAGTTTCAGTGCCACTAAGGCGCTCTGGACAATAGCAACAGCTAAACCTGACATGTAAAAAGAAAAGCTTAAAAGAAGTTACTAGCCTAATGGGGTCATTCAGCAGTCGAGGGGTCCCTGATGGAAAAGGCCGGTTTCTCCTTTTTGTTTTTCGGCTCATGTCCTTAAGTAGCTCTGGATGAAAGCATCAGCTAAACGCCCGAAACGTCAAATGGAAATGTCTACAGCAAATAAGTGATTGCCTCGGCAGCTAGCTATCTCCATGTCTGCGTTATTATTATACCCCAGACCATTCTATTATGCATGAGAGTGATTATGGCTTAGCAGATTACAAGCTGACCCCATTGCCTTTGCTTTACCTGAAGTGTAATTTGGACTCGGCAGAGACGAGATGGAATGTTTGCACCATCAATCTCTCTGATGTCTGGGGATTGAATGCAATAGAACAGAATAGAATGGGTTGGCTCTTAATGACGCCCTGATATCATTTTAAAACCGAATGGGACAACAACATGATGAAAATGCTTATTTCCCTTGCTGACAACAAAACCAGTATAAATGGTGTCCCACACACACACACACACACACACACACACACACACACCCTGGTAATGTTTCCAGTGCAAATGGAGTTGCTGTGCGTGTACATGCTGCAATATGATCTATTTTGGAGTTGATGTTAAGTGAATGGATTCCAACTGACTGAGAGTGCCAATTGGATTTGGCTGACTGAAAATGACCTCTCTGAATGACAGCTCTCTCTGAAGGTTCACATATTTTGGCCCCTGGTTGTCTGTCTTTAATCCCTCCCCAGCATTTTAAGGTTCGGGTTTGACATAGTAAACTTTATCGAGCTAGCACAAGAAAGCTTTTGATTCAACGTTGCTGGTTATAATCCCTTGTCTGGCTGGGAAATTCTAGGAAGAGAGAGTGAACAAGTAACCCTCTCCACTCTCTTGGTCATAACCATCAACGTGCCATTGAGCAAGGCACTAAATTGTTGGAGTGGAGCTGCTCAGTAGCCAACAGTAAGACAGTAGATCCTAGCTGAGTATGAATCCAATCTGTGAAAGAATATAGAAAAAGAAATAAATAAATACATCTATAAACAAATGACAATGAATCTATAAAATAATATGCAGAGAACTTCATGAAAAATAAAAGTGAACAGAATTCAATAAATAAGCAAGTAAAACTGTAATCAGTAAAAAAACACATTTCATTAATTTTCCCACTCATTTATTTCAGTATTTATTTATTTCTGTATTATAATATGTAATTATAAAATGTAATAAAATGTTTCAGTGGCCGTTGTGTCTCCAAATAACAAATAAAAATAACATATAATAATGTCTCAAACTGTTCTGGGAGCTGCTAAATAAGGTTCAATTGTGCTGAGGAGCGTCCGACCAATCCTTCTTTGTAAGGCACAAGGTACAGATGTGTGGAGACCTCTTCGACATTCCCAAGAACTAAGGTATTGACATCTGTGTTGGTGAACAGCTAGCAGCAGAATGAACTTATTGATTATTGTCTCTGCAGGGTGAAACAGGCAATCAGGGGAAGAATTGTTGTTCTCTGCAGTAGCAGCCAAATCTCTTATTTCTCTGGATATCGCAGCGATAATCATCACAGAAATTGGCCTGGCCAGTCTTCTTGGCACTGGCCAACTTATAGCCTGATTGCGAAGTTATGTGAACGTGCATATGAACACTGGGCACTGTTCATATTGTTCATATTGTTCATATTGTTCCTAGGCTGGTCTGCCTGTATTTTCCATCCAACTTTTCTCTCTCCTGCTCACAAAATTACTCTTCCTCTATCCCTTCTTCCTTCCTTCCTTCCTTCCTTCCTTCCTTCCTTCCTTCCTCCAACACTCATTTCTCTTCTCTGTCTCTCTCTTAAATACAATGATCTTACCTTGTAACCTTGTTGTTTTGTCTCATTTGCACTTCTGCCACTTAAAAGACTCCAGGCTGCTGACTTTTAATAGTCTCTTCACAAGACACACACACACACACACACACACACACACGCTCTCGCTCTCTATCTGCCTCTATCTGCCTCTATCCAAGGGCAGGATCAAAAGGGCAGTTTCTACCTGTCCTTTTTCTCTCTCAAGTGTGTCTCTTTAATGTGAAATAGCCAGAGCAAGAGAACACACACACACACACACCTACGGACACATTCTCTCCTTCCTCTCTCACACACACACAGGGCAGTCAGATCAAAGGTCTGATGTCCAGCTTGCTCTCTTTGTGTGATCTGACTTCAAACAGTCACATGTTGACAGAACACGGCTAGGTTAGAATGTTAATCAGATATTAAAGGAAGGCAACGCCGTAAAACAAGAAAGTAGGAAATACCCTCTATAGCCCTCTCCGGACGACATTAGTATTACCAGGGGAGGTTGCTAAGTTAATTTTGCCCATGCACGCATGCATGCAGTAAAATATTTTCCTGGGGGACCGTGGTAATCCAGGGACCCACCACTCAACTGCACCTACAGTACAGCAAAACAGGCAAAACACTCTTCAGGTAGCTCCATATTGTTGTAGCTCCAGATGTGCTCCTGTGCTCTTTTCTACTCATTTCTCTACCAAAACTATGCTTTAATGCACTATCTCATCCTTTCACTGCTTAATGTATGTTCTATTTGTGTGCTTTCATTTGTTCTTTTTTCCCTGTTAAATCCTGTCACTTTTGGTGCTGCAACAACCTAATTTCTCCATCGGGATCATTGAGATTTCATGTAATCTAATGTAAAGAGTGATGCTGCTCTACCCCACCACTGGTTATATGGCTCTTGTAATCCAGATGATGTCAGTCCGGACGGGATTAAAATGACCCCAGGACGTCCAAATGCAGTATGTCATTTCAGATGGAATTTTTGGAGTAGGATGGAGTAGGATACAATTCTCGTAATCCTGAGGTAAGAATTAGCAATCACCAGAATTCCCCCTACTCATGCCATCCTGAGAGGCCTTAAATCTGGGTTCCACTGGTTGTTACGTAAAGTCCCGAATCCTAGTGCGGTGATTTTGAAAACTACAACTGTTAGCAGATTGGCCAGTTAGCTAGTGAGTGATTATTTCCAAAAGCTGAGGTAGCTATGGCTAGAGAGAGGAATGAAACTGCTGAAAATGTAATGGACGATAACATTTATCACAATTACAACAATTATCAATTCAACTACATTACTGAGGAGATTTTACAAAGGAGGCAAAAATGAGCTGCCACCGCGAATCAGGCAGCTCACTTGCGGGAAGAGTCGCTGGGACGGACAGAGGGGCTGGAGAGACAGTAACTGGTTGTGGATGTGACAATAATGAACAATCACGCCCTCAGAGATTGAGAGAACATGCTGCTGAAAATGGGACTGCCCCAGTTTTTGCTTGAAAAACATGGATCATTGTGTGTTACTCAACATCAAAGTTTCAATGCAAAAGTGGCAATTTAGAAGCATTCCTCCACACATCCAACAGGATAAACTAGCAAAAGAAAAACACTCCAGCTGGAATGAGGGTAAATGACTAAGTCCCTCCAACTGGTTGAACTATGCTAACTAACTAACAAATATGATATACAACAAAACACTGGCAATAATAACTGGCCTATGCTTAACTATTGCTATGCTTGTTATAGTAAATATTATTGCTGTCTAGTAATCATCTAGGTATCTAGTGCAAGGCATGATGGAAACCTGAGTATCTAAACATTTTCAGCTGGCTGAAGCTAGCTACTCCGTTTCTCCCAGTTTCTCCCCACACCCATTGGTGCACACTTATGGAATATATCGACATGGTTAAGTGTGTTTATGTTTGTTAACCCCCCCAGCGTCACCTTCCTTTAACACATCATTAAGACCTGTAATGTTGAAGAGTAACACAATATATGTGCTGTATAACAGTGTGTTATAAAACACACTCACTCACCCACTCACAGATGTGTTGGAAATGGTTCATCTTTTTAAACAGTGCCTTTGCTCGAACAATCAGCTGGAACACTGTTAAGGTTGTGAAGGTTGGTTCAGGACCCAAAGGGCTGCAGCAGAAATATTAAACTGGGTCCCCTAAATATTCTGTTCAGGTTAGTTCTGTTAATGTGCATCGTGATAAAACAGAAGCGATAAAAACTGATAAAATTGATATCATGGCAAAATGCAGAAGAAAAGAAGAGCAACAAATTTCTAATTTGTGCAAGACAGACAAAAACCCCAAGGGCTTATAAAAACACCTCACTTCAAAACAAACAAACAAATAAACACATTATTCTGGAGGAATTGATATCAAAGGTTATTGTCTGTGCTGGCAGAACAAGACTGGGGCAGAATGATAACCAATCAAAGTTAGGGAGCAACAGATGTAATGGAATTACAATAATCTGATTACAAATAAAATGACAATCCTGGTTGACAGATTATGTGTAACAGATTGCAGTGATATAATTACAGCAGCAAAGACAGACACTTTGGTTATGTCTATAACAGGGATGCACCTTGGTACAAGGGGCAGCAGAGGACAGTCAGCATCACCAAAGTACCCTTAATACCAGCAAGGAACACTGTCTAGAGTATTATAGCATACTGTCATCAATGTATGTGTCCTGTATGAAAGTACTGTACATAAAATAAAAATGAAAAGCAAATAAAAAGAGAAAGCAAGAAAAATCACTAGCTAACTCCTTGATTTACAAAGGAGCAAATGTTGAAGCCACTTCCATTTTTTGGGAATTTGGGAACTTGGGAACACCAATATTTTCCCATTTGGTCCGGGGATTCAAACCAGCAACCTGCCAGTCACAAGCTTGCTTCTCTAACCTATAAACTATAAGTTCATAAGTTCATCATGCATGTTTCATGTGATAAATGTTTTGTTTAATGCTAGTTTCACAAAATACTGATACAAAGACAAAAAATGGAAAAGGAAATCTGAGTCACGGGTTGCTATCAAGATGTCAAAGTTCCCTAATAAGTGTCATGAGAGAGGAGGTTAAACTATCACATTCAAGGAAAAGCCCTGCATCTGCAGGGCCTCTGTGTGAGTGTCTGGCTGGGTGCCAGTTGTCAGGATGGCTCTGTCCACCGTAGCCTAGTGTCCTCTGTCTCCCAGCTAATTGTCAGGGACAGCCTAGTAATCCAGCAGGTAATAGCAGAGCAGCCCTCTGCTAATGGATTCCTGCCCAGGAAATGAGACTTTGGAACTGCCATGACAAGATGACTGACAGCTAGATTAGAACACAGACAGAGAGAGAAGGGAGGAGAGAGAGAGAGAAAGAGAGAGAGAATGAGAGAGGGAAAGATAGAAGTGAGGAATACAGCAGATAAAGAGAGAAGATGAAAGCCAGGAGAAAGAAAAAGAGGGAGGATGAAAGAGATGGCATAGGGATGCAGTCACAGCCAACAGACGGTGCAGATAGGTGGTCATGAGTTTGTTTCAGCTGTGTTGAATAGATAAAGTAAGCAGCCCCAATACTAATGCAGAATATCTATCTATCTATCTATCTATCTATCTATCTATCTATCTATCTATCTATCTATCTATGTACCGGCCTTTCTATCTGTATATCTGCCTGTCCTCAAAACTAAGTGAGAGAAACATCAAGACTGTGACCAAATTACTCATCAATGAGATAAAAAAAAATCCTGGATTGGGGTTTTAACCACAAAGAATAATCTCCTGCCACAAGAGATTTTCACTCCACCTCAAAAAGAAGCTTAGGCTAATTCCAACACGTCCAGTCCACCTTAATAAGAAGCTTTATGAAAAAACATACTCATTTCACCCCAAGACAAACCTTTATGCTTCATGCCTTTAAGAGAGGCTTTATTTCAACACGTAGTCATTCCACCTTAATAAGAGGCTTTCTCCAAACACATGTTTATTCCTCGTTAATCTCTGCGCTGACAGTCCCTGAAAAGCCAAATGCCACTCAGACAGTGTTAGTCAGCCTTGGAGGGTGAAGGCTATTACCGCTCAAACATCATTTGACAACATCAAATCTTTTACATGGAAAGGTCAAGAGAAATAGCGCTGAATTTCAAGAATCAACATGTTTTTCATATGCTTTCAGACAGTTCAATTTGTATCGGGGGGACATTCACTACTATCCCCGGGAGACAGAAATGAGAGAAGACGTTGTCCCGCCCCCTAATCTGTGATGTCACGCTGATGTGCCACTCCATACGGAATGAATAGAGGTCTGTCAGGGAGTGTTTGGATAGTGCACATCAATAGTTAGGAGGGACACGCCACCATGTTGGAGGAGTGACAAGAAAAAGGAGAGATTGTGATGTTATAAGCTTTTCCTCCCTGCCAAAACAACAATGTTTATTTCTCTGGGCGGTGAATGTTCAAATACAACTATAAAAAGGGAGGAAGAGACAATAACATCAAACAAATGAGACCATGGTCAAGATGATTGGCAGCCTCTCTCTCACACCAGTGGTATTGTTAGTGTTAGTGTTTGTCAAAATACAGTCTACATTTCTCATAAATCCTGTTGCAAAGAGGAGTTTGCTACTTGTCCCTCCTCCCCCTCTGTGGTGTCGCTTTGTGTGTGTTTCTCTTTGGTTTTACTGGAGAGGATAAAATTGTTGGAAGGGATTTTTCTATCGGCCTTTCACTCATTACACCATCTGTCATTGTGCAAAACTCTTAAAACTTTTGTTCCATTTGCACTGGAAGAACAGCGCCATCCTCCTAATTTGTGACATAAAGCAATCCAGCAGGTTTCCCTCTACATCTGACCCGGTGTCACACAAGGTAAAACACAGTGTAGAGGTTGGTAGAGGGTACCAGTCTTCTTTACAATGGTCTCGTTGGTTTACAGTAATCATACTAATGTCTTAAAATTAATGTTGTAATGATTTATTGATGTTCAAATTCTACATGTAGCACCTTTAAAATCATTGTTTTCGATTTCCTTCAACATGCCGGGGTGTCACCCATAACCACTGGTAAGTATTTTCCAAACACTCTGTGACAGAAAGGCTGATTTTCTGGGGATCGTGTCAGTGAGCTTCAGAGGGAGAATGCTATTACTGCTGAGACATTGTTTGACAGGAACAGATGGAACGAGCATTACAGTAAGTCACACTACAAGGGTTGACTTGGTTAAAGCTGTTGTAACCGTGATTATGGCTTGATTGCTTTCATCCTACAAGAAAGTAAATTATAGCTTGGATCAGTGGTACATCTTATGAAGACATCATATACAGTTGTGTTCAGATGAATTCCTCCCTGCACAAAAGGTCTGTTTTCTGGAATTGAGAACAAAAAAACACGATCATGGTCAGATTGACCACCATCTTTTAGGCGAGCTGGATTTCTCTTGCCAGACGATTTCACAGCCAATGTAACAACCGCAGAGAAGATAATCCTGTTTCTTCAAGTGTTTGAATTCTCATGTCTATCCATTTAATGTGACCTCCAGCTTTCTTTGCCTCTATCCATTTGTCTATTTTCAGTCTCTCCCTGCCTTTCTCTTCACTGTCTCTTTTCTCTTTTCCTGCTCTCGTTCTCATTTATACCTCTTTTGCAGAACATAAATGAGTGGATCACGGACGCTTGTGGTTTCTGTGCCCTCTAAATACCAAATGGGTCCCCTGGCATTGACAGTGAATTACCAATGAATGTAATTTGTAAAGTGTCTGCACTATCACGCTGAGTTCCCTGTAAGGAAGCATCTTTATATATGACAATTTCAAGCTGAGCTTTGCAGTGAGAATGATGGGAAATTAGGCAGAAGTGACAGGTCAGCCAGTATTCTCTTATGAGAATACACAGACATCACTTGGTGTGTGTTAGCTTGGAAGTCTTAAGAAAATAACATTAGCTAAGATGCCCCGTGACAAGCATTTGAGTTCCTTGGTTATATACAGTCTTTGGTCAAACTAGGCTTCCGAAAGGGAAAAAGATGAATTATTTTATTATCTGTTATCAATTCCATCATTCTTTGTGACAGTTTGACATTTTAATTCAGATTGGGATTTTATATCACAAAGAAATTGAGGATATTGACATAAAATTAGATTTTTACATGATATTTGATAATGCGCTTTTACTTTGAAGCCCAAACAGTGCTGCTGACATAAATCAAATAACGAAGACTGGGGTGCCTCAATACAAGTTTGAGGAAAACAGGATAAATATCCTTTTTTGGGTACATGTGGGCAACACACTACATTTACTGAGCTTTAGTTTTTACAGGCATTATTATTTCGTCAGTTGTGAATGAATCCATCTGCAGTTCTGCTTCGTAGTGGAGGTGGCTGACGTAGTAGTAAATCTTATACTTTGATCTGTTGTAGGAGAGTAAGCATATGTCAGTAATCTTGGGCAAGTCTAAATTTCAAGGCTGTTTTTGAGATACTGTGAATGCACTGGATTTTAATCTATGATTTTCACACACTGTCCTGGTTGCAGGGATCATGATGGATGCAGCATTGTGGCTAGGTTGGGGTACGGGGGGGGGCCCATAGCATTTCCTGCCCCTTGTGAACCTTTTACACCAGTGATCACAGATGAGAGAGTCTGTTGTTGTATTTTGTTTTTCTGTTTCATACTGTTTCATTCTCTCCTTTCCCCTTTGTGTCTCTCTTCCTCTCTCTCTTTCTGTTTTCTCTACCGCTCTCACCTTCTCTTTAGAAACTCGGATGAAATCAGTGTCTGTTGTTGGCTGTCTTGACAGAGTTGCTGCCTCTGTCCATTTGTCTCTTTTTGATCCCTCTCTCTGTTTTGTGTCACTCTTTATCTGCCACTATCTCTCTTTCCTCTTGTCATTTTTGTCTCTTCCTGCTCTCTTTCCCATTTTCCCCTTCTCTTTTACAACAGAGATGAGAGGATCTGGTGTTTGTTATTCCTGTTCTAAGAATCGTTGTCTATTTCCTTGCTGTACTTTTCAGTCTGTCCCTCTCTTCTCTCTCCTCTCTCTTTCTCTTTTTCCACACATAGACGAAAAGATCACTCATGTCTGCTGTTTGTTGTCTTCGCTCTGAGTTTTTCCTCTGGTTCTATGCCACATGCTGCTAGTCTGACAGCTCAGGTCAAATGAACTGACCCACCATGCATTGCTAATGTGCTCCGGGGGAAACAGTTAAATTATGCTCACTGCGGGGGTGAAGACATGCATAGCGCTGGCGTCAAACGCCTCAAGGTTACATAGTATTTAGCCCTACAGTTTCCAGCTGTTTACAGAAGATGAAAGATGCTTCTCCATTTGATATACGCACGTCCTACGGCTTGCCTGTGTCGGCCATGAGACTGAGAGCCAATGTCATGGTCCTTGGCCTGCATTGTCCTGCAACGTTTCTAGGAAAGAAAAAAGATGATAGTTTATTGGCGGGCAACCAGCTAACCAAGTTGCATTGCCATATTCATCAATAAAGCAAGCCATGTACATTTTATTTAGAAATTTTGAAGCATTATGTTGGACATAAAAACTTAAAAAACATATTTATAGCTATTTATGCATTGTTTAAATATGAAATAATGTGTTTAGCGCTTGGTCTAAACTTGGGCAATACACAGCCAAAGAGATCTTGGGCTGTATGAGAGCTAAAGCACAGATGACACATTGAAAAGAAGTCTAGTCAGCCTTTGTTCCATCAATTAACAATGTGCTTAAATCTCTCTAAGTGAAGCTGGGTCTGGACTGATACACACTGGAGACAGACGGAGGCTGCACTCTGCCTGAAAAGGCGAGATTTTGAAAGAGACTGAAAAGTCTAAGAACATTTATATGTTGAGTTTGTTTGCACTGGCCCGTGGGGCTCTTTTTGTTGATCGACCAGTGAAACCGTCTGTCTCTCACAGCATCTCTGCATCCGCTCCTTCCATCCGAACCCATTAGTGGGAAGAGATTTGTCAAAGATATGAACCCTGTTTAGGGTAAGGGGTGGGGGTCGGG
>OOFE01032584.1:22644-35432 GCA_900323365.1 Monocentris japonica | reverse complement strand
CTCTTCCCCAGGTAAACGACACACACGCACTCGACCGTCCACATGATGTAAAAGAAAATGTGATTCATCAGACCAGGCAACCTTCTTCCATTGCTCCATGGTCCAGTCATGTGCCCATTGTAAGCACTTTCAGTGGTGGACAGGGGTCAGCATGGGGTCAGCATGGCACTCTGTGTAGCCCCATACGCAGCAACCTGCGATGCACTGTGTTCTGACACCTTTCTATCATAGCCAGCATTAACTACAGTAGCTCTTCTGTGGGATCAGACCAGACGAGTTAGCCTTCGCTCCCCACGCGCATTAGTGAGTCTTGGGCGCCCATGACCTTGTCGCCGGTTCACTGGTTGTCCTTCCTTGGACCACTTTTGGTAGGTACTAACCACTGCATACCGGGAACACCCCACAAGACTTGCCGTTTTGGAGATGCTCTGACCCAGTCGTCTAGCCATCACAATTTGGCCCTTGTCAAAGTCACTCAGATCCTTACGCTTGCCCATTTTTCCTGCTTCCAACAAATCAACTTCAAGAACTGACTGTTCACTTGCTTCCCAATATATCCCACCCCTTGACAGGTGCCATTGTAACGAGATAATGATGTTATTCACTTCACCTGTCAGTGGTGTTAATACCACAGGACACCTTGAGAGGTCTTGTGGAGTCCATGCCTCAACAAGTCAGAGCTGTTTTAGCGGCACGAGGGGGACCTACACAATATTAGGCAGGTGGGTTTAATGTTATGGCTGATCGGTGTATAATGCAGTGACAGCTGGGTTCGAGGGGAGGCAGGTGACAAGACGACTGCAGAGCCCTTACAGTTATATACGACACACCACGTAGACAGGTAAAGTATGACCCGAGATCAGTGATATGGAAAAACAAAAATGTCTACAAATACTGAGTCAGAAGAAATGAGACAGGTTCTTTACCTCTGTATGTAGGAGAAATGACTCGTTCACTTTATTGACAACCATTAAGAATGAGAAAATAAACAGACATGGTTTAATGAAACTCAGAGAGGAAACATTGTGCGGTTTTAGCCTCTTTGCATTCATTAGGTTTTGGGAGGAAGGTCAAGGGGCGCTGTACAGATCAGTTCTTGTTTTCGAGCCTTTGGTGCAGCAGTGCCCTGCCAGCAGGTGTAACCTTAGAAGTCTGGGCCATTCTTCTTCAGCTTGCTGTAGTCCATGTTAACTGCGTAAAACTGAAAAACAAACACTAAGTTAAGTTCAAGACCCAAGACAGAAATTTCAGTGCTCACTACCACACACTGAGCACATAGTGAGCTTGGGTCATTTACAGTTGTGTTATACAGTGTGTGGAATGAAAGTCCAAAGGTGCTCTTGAAAACTGAAAATGCTAAGAATACGTAAAAAAAAAAATCTAATCCTAATTTTGTCGAGTAACCAGTTCAGGGCTTTTTACTCCAACCCGATATATCTGGAGCTCCCTGAAAATTCCTCCTCCCATTTCTGATGGAGCTTAACTAGTTAATTGCTTGATCAGATTTGTTACTACAGGTCAGCGTTAACCGGATTACACCGTTCAACCGAGGGATTACTCAAGAGCTCAGGAACATTTCTGGCAAGAGTCCTTACTATATAATCCTTAAACGTGCACAACTACCTAAACTCTTTCCGTGACACCTTCAGCATAGACCGTGGTACTTACAGAATTCAGCAAAATATGATATTATGCTACGTTTTTCACACCTTGTACTGATCAGTTGGGGCCATCTTGTTCCAGGGCTCTGGGTTGTTCTTACGATCCCAGCTGTAAGGAGAGGAGGTGGGGAAGAAAATGGTACATGACAGTATACTGACAAGTCACTGCACCAGCAAATAATTTCACATAGGAGTTTGTGCGCAAACGTGCATGTAATCACTTTACTGAGATAATCACAACATAGTGAGTCTAAACTCACTATATATGCTTGTATGCTTCCTTTCTCCCCTTCAAATCCCATCACATATGAGCCCCCTTCCAATTTTGGAAAAGCAGTAGAAGCATATAAATGACACGAGGAAGACAAATTTCATGAGACATCATTACCACACATCAGGGTTTCGCAGGCCCAGCCGAGCAAGGTACACCATGGACATGGTAGCCCCTCCACCAATGAAGATGAATAGGGGAATCAACTGTAGGGAACAGACAAGATGGGCGAGGAGCCTTTAATAGGGCTGGCGACTAACAACAGTATGTCACAGCTACAGGCAATACACAGCAAAACAGTGAGAATATTACAACCAAAAACCGCCGACAGCTGGTGCGTATTGTAACAATGCACTGCACAACTCATTAAAGCAGACAGGTAGCGTGGGTCATTTTAACGCCGTGCCAGTGCGCTCTGCCCTCACTTTACCCGTGTTGTCCTTGAGGACCACGGGTCGCTGTCGTATGACGAAACAGGCCTTTCATAGCAGTCAAACTATTTGGGTTTAGTTCCACGAGTCATATAATTACCACCAAGTAATATAGAAATAACATAACGGTGGCTTAGAGTATACAAAAAATTGTTTAAAAAAGAGCAATTAGATAGCAATACTGCTTGCTAACGTTACCTAGCATGCTAACTTGCTATATTTACTACAGCAGGCCCCCCTTCTCCGGCTAGACTTGCTAACGTCAGTGAGTGAAGGCATGACCTGGTTGGACTCCAAAGAATCACCTGCCAAAAGTCAAACGCGACAACATTGAAATAATACGGATTAATCTTAAAGTACTTAAGACTGTAAAGTGGACTATCCAAAAACATTTAGCAGGTTACTGAATGGAAAGGTCGTTATCGCTAGCTTCCTCGGGCTAGCTACGCTAACTAGTTTAGCTAGCCACAGAAATTCAAGAACATACAAGTTCAGATTTAGTTTGCGAGTATTTCTCAAATATAACTAGACTATACTTACAGCTGGGTGGTTTCTAAGTTGTTTGCTGACTGTGCTGAGCATTGTGGCGTTTGTGATGGTTGACGTTTCCCAAATTGTACACAAATATCTGTATTAAACCGACTTGCCAGAAATAATTCAGCGGAAATGGGCGGAAGAAAGGCCGAGGAAAACACAAATTAGGGTCCTAGTTTTACCGCCTGACTTTCAGTACTTTAAAACTCACGGTTATAAATAATTATGGGTACAATAGAAGATATTTGTCATACAGTAATTGAAAAAATAAGACGTCATTTTGTATGGTTTCATCAGTATGCTGCTATGTGCTCCAAATATTTATTTCTCTACAGCATTTTCATCTGGCATATGCCACAGTGGTTGCTGATAAAATGCCACAATTTACAGTTTACAAACTCAAACATTAATGTTAAACTCCACAATCCGAGATATGTTTTAATCACCATATGTTTTAATGCCATCTCATGTTTCTTTACTTCTCTTTCCCGAGGTAGAAACGCATATTTCATATAAATATTTGCCCATATTGCGAACTAATAAATGGCAGGTGTTTTTTAATCGTTAATCCTACATAGCCGAGATGTCAGAAATAGAGGTTGGACTGTTAACTGTCTGTAGCCCGAGATGACAGCAGGTGTCGCTGTTCACCATTAATTTACAACAGCAACAGAAATTCCAATTGAACAGTTTCTACCCTTGTAACACGTTTCTAACTAAATTTAAGTAACTGTACTCTAAATTACCCTTCCTTGAATATGAAACAATCGTTGTTCCATCTATTATATAACAGTTGTTTCTCCAACTCTTTATGGAAATATGTTTTGGATTTTTAAGTGCCTCACCAAAGTAATTCATGAGCCATTGTAAATGTTCTTAACATTTAGATTTTTTTTTCATAAATCCTTGTTAAAACTAATGTTAAAGCCAGTAAAACATCTTTTATTAAAACTTTTTTTTTTAAACGAATGATCCACAGTATAAGTTGTTGCTTTGTTTGTTTTTTTCTTTTTCTAGTCATAAATAGAAAATATTTTGTCAATTGTCATAAAAACTCTTAAGAGTGGTTGTTGTTGATATTGGAGTAATATAGAATGGTGTTAATACACTATTGAGATTTTAAAAAAAAACCCAAATAGTCAAGAATATTTTTTAATAAGAAATAATTAAATGTTATTTTTCCGCTGAAGAGTTATTGAACAGTAGTTTAACAATCTGGTTGCTAAGCAACACATAAGCAATGGTATTAGTGGTGATTTCCACTGTTATGTGATCAAAGGTGAGTGTTTGTCTATTTTACAGCTTCTATGAGGACTGCAACTATCTGTTTTTATTATCACTGATATGATATGAGCTGGGTGTAATAGAAAAACAAATAACTAAAAAAAAATTTCACCAAGAACAGTTTTATAGGTTGGTTTGAAATTTCCCTTTTATGGCAAGCCATTTCAACTTGTGAAAAAAATAAACTGTAAAAACAATTCAATAGTAAGACTGGACATAACACAATAGGTCACACACAAGCATTTATACTTTATAAATTACATGATACTTGGCTAATCGTTTGCCAAGAAATAAACTACTTATGTGATAATTATATATTTTCCTGACAATTTAGTGTCAGTTCCTTTTACATGTTCTGTAGCTGGTTTTGTGTCAATGTAAAACTTGTAAATTTTGTAAGCTAGGCATTCCTTGGTGAGTCAAATGCTGGAAATGTATTTCTTAGGCTTTGTTTTATTAAATGTCCATCCAAAAGGAAAAAAGACAAGAATTTAGCCTGGATTTTGCCCCACTTCTTTCATCCAGTCAAAATTCCTTAACAAAAGCATGATATCGGAACATCCAAAATGGACGTTAATGCCTCCTGACAGTTCAGTTATTGAACCCAAGTGAAAGATGTCTTTTCAACATGTCAAAAGTACACAACCACAAAGTTAGAGTTGAAAACTACAGGGCTCCTCTCTTCAACACAGTTAAGTTAAAAATAAAACTGTCCGGAACAAATCATAGGCACATATGCGTGTACAGGATGTCTTTAGAAAATAATATATTGGCTATAGAGTTCTGTCCATTTGACCTGCAATATTTGTCTTTATCTTTCTGTCAGGTGTTCCAGAAGTTTTAGTGCTTCTTGGGGCCCTTGCCAAATTTGGCGTCCAAACCGAGACCTTAAATGAGAAAACAACAAAATGTGATTAAGGAGCAGGGAGCAGCCTGAGCAGCTAAGCAGTCGTCATTTAATCCTCTGGGTTTTTGACCCTTAAATTTATTAATAAGATGACAAGTCTAGGATTTTCTCCAAATAGAACACTGTAACCAGACTGAAACAGTGGCATCAAAGGGCGATACGAGTGATAAATCAGTCTTAATTCTCACCGAGGAACACCAGGATGGTTCCAACCCACTGCATGACACTTATGACGTTGCCGAACAGAATAACGGAGCCAAGGATGGTGAAGAACTTCCTGGTGGTGGTGACGATGGAGCAGGTCAGGGGCCCAAAGTACACCACCGTCATGAAGATGAAGGTCTGGTAGAAGATAAAATAAAAATGAAGGACTGTGAAGGGCTGCTTGTCCTGTCACGGTATTCTCTCCACGACATTTAGAAGAAGTATCCCGCTCACAAACAAAACATAATAAAAATTCACACCCCTCCTTTCACACAGCCCGCTTACCCATCCCTCCATTCACCCACCTGGCCCAAAGCACTGGTGAATCCAAACAGCAGAATGCTGTAGAAGATGCTGGGGTGGCGCTCGGTAAAACTCAGGAACTCCCATACCTCCCCTGTCCACAATACCGCTGAGGAAGAAAGCATCAGAAATTAATGTTAATATCGCAACCACAAACCTGTTCTGATAATCTCTTGTGTATTTCCCTTTGACCAGTGTCATATTCTCTTTCCTTTTGGCTTCAAAGTGTGGGCCTAGGGCACCACCCAGTGGTGAAATACAGTAACAACAGGTAGATAAAGCCTTGTGGGAAAACCAGAATGTCATGGATTCGTGGGGAGTGGAGGGCTAAAAGCATACTCTAGTATCCTGAGTAATATTGGCATATCCAAGGTATCTTATGCAGGTTTCTTATCATGACACAAAGAGCTTATCTGGGTTACTATACAGGGTATCTGCAGGTTTCAGAATGCCAGATTTAAGAGTTTTTAAATGCTGCCTGGAATTTAATTTAACACCATTTTAAAAACCAAAAAAAACAACCAAAACTGGCAAAACCAACCTATTTCCTATAGCTCATGAAAGTTATGAAACAGCAGAAATGATGAAAAAAACAAACATTTTGCGTGCTATTAAGCCTGTTCTGTATTAATCTAAGAACGGACATGCAACTCAACGACACCTGAACATATAAGCCCTCTAATAACTTCAATTCAGGTGAGTCTTTTTCAGACTTTTCCGTGGATACCGTGCTGTAAACGGGGCATGATGTTGATCTGTGCAAAACAGAATAACACTCAAGCATGTAAACACACTAAATGACAGTGGCAGATAATGGCTCCATAACCAGTTAGAGATGAGAGTGCTTAACAGTCTCACCTAGTCCCAGTACCAGGGTGGACCACATGTTGATGTTCAGCATCATGTGGTAGGCGCTCGTCTGGAAGCGAGACCTCATGTGGTCCTGGGCCACGCCAGTCAAACCGTCCATCGTCAGAGAGAGCAGCTACAATAGGGAGAGAGAGTGTTACACTGGGTATGTGATGAGCATGTCATAGTAGTTATCACTAGTGTGGCGAGGGGTAGTCAGGAAGCTAATGCATGACGCTCTAAGTTTCATCCAGGGTGAGACTGGGACGTAAAGTGATGGTGCGCTCACCAACAGAATCTCCCCAAAGCCAAAAGCGTGGTCGTCTGCGGCGGTCGAGCTCTTGTTGGGTTTGTAGAGGAACAGAGCCACGCCGCTCACAATCAGCAGCACACACAGGTACTTAGCCAGCGGGTACTTCTTCTTCAGTATCGTCACACCAAGGATCATCACTGCAAGAACACGGCGATATGATATATACGCGTTTTTCGGTTCTTTTCTTTTTTTTTTTTACCATGGATGCAATGTCAGCCCCTTTAGAGTTGAGCATGTGGACAGCAGCAGTGAACAGTGTGTGCGTGAACAACAAAGCATCAGCAATCTGTCAGGGGCAAGAAATAACCTTCATGTAGTACAAACAGAACATATTGATGGTATAGCATGAAACCCGCCACATGTGGTCTCCATATGGAAAGCCACAGGTTTGTAAAGAGAACAGTCTAATCTACCATGATCGATTTATGGTAGGATATCACAATCAGAATTACTTTTATCTGACAAGGAATACGACTTGGTAAATGTGCAGTGTGTAGGGCCTTGCAGCTGCTGAGGTAGTGGACACTGACACAGGGCACAGCTGAGAGGCCCAGTGTTAAAATATGATGGAAATGAATGTGAATGAATCCCCTGACACTTGTACTGTTCACTCAACCTCGAGGTGAATAGTGACAAAACTGCATAACCGTACATTTTTCCCCTGAATCCTTTACTGAGAGCCACCATAACCCTCGACTCCCAAATATCTCATATATGAAATCATTTCCGCTTGATATAATATCAACTGACCCCCTAAGAGAGGTCATGACAACTGCTCTAATAATATTATATCATCACAAAGACATGTTCTGCAGGTGTTATGCAGGGAAAGCTACGGATATGGGCAGAGTGGGAGGCTAGCGAGAGCAATATGATCAAATAAATATACCTGGTATGGGCTTGCAGGACTTCCCCAACACCTACCACAAGAGAGAGGTTGTTTCAGAATACGACAACACCAGCACTCTTCAAGCAACAATGATACCACAGTCCAGCAAATTCA
Source organism: Monocentris japonica (assembly GCA_900323365.1). Classification (NCBI taxonomy): domain Eukaryota; kingdom Metazoa; phylum Chordata; class Actinopteri; order Trachichthyiformes; family Monocentridae; genus Monocentris; species Monocentris japonica. The sequence continues at coordinate 27,672 of OOFE01032584.1, read as the reverse complement.
TGTGAACAAACTAACAGTGCATATGTAAAAAGGAGAGGACTCGCCTGCGTGGGGTAGTTGACGTACTGGAGGGCAGAGTTACTGGACACCATGGCTCCGAGATACGAGAGGGAACACAGCCCATAGAGCCAGCTCTGGGTGTGATCCGGTCTGGAGCCCTCAAAAAACTGGATCACTGAAGATGAAGAGGAGGAATGGGGAAAAAAAACCTCTTTAGGTTGCTTAGGGTGAAATCTTGCAACAAGAATTTGATCATATGATTGAATGTGCCAGTGCAATCAATCTGCCACGCTCCTATGGCTACCATATGGTATTGTATGTTCTTAGTTCTTTCAGTTCTTACAATTGTTCTAGTGTAAATAGCATGCTTAGTATAGTTTCAGTAAAGTTTCTTGTTTTTATAGCAGTGTATAGAGTATATTTTAACTTCTTAATTCATAGATTTATTGAACATTGTGGTGTGGCAAACTTAAAAGCTTGGTGTGCAAATCCCACATCATAGTTACCTGGCAGCACGCCAATCTCTAAAATTTAGTTAGGATGCAAACCGTGCTGTTTTTCCACCTTTTCAGGTTTAACCACCTTTATTAGTTACCGTCTCTACTGTCATTTACTTACAGATCTTAGCAAACACAGCATTGATGATGCACTGGATGAAGACCAACGTCTGGGCGTATCGGAACTTCTCCTTCTTGTCCCCCTGACCGTAATCGCCTCGAGTGCTGGACAAGTCAGAGAAACAGCACCGTATTGAGTGCACAGACAATGAATTTGGCACTGAAGAACACTGAAAGGAGAGAGCGCTTTCACAGGGCTCCAAGCTGGAACTTAGTTAGTTACATGTGACAGGGGACACAGGATTTCTTGCAGTTGCTTGTTGGTGACAAAAGGCAGCTGTAGTAGGGACCATGAAGCACTGTTGTATAATAACAATATACAATGTAAGAAAATCATTCAACTTTGCGAGGAAGCATGCCTGGGTGAGCCAGCGGTTTCCTGTCATCATTTTGCAACCAGATATGATCCCTCTCCCTCTAGTGACTTAGGCAACGACATACCATCTGTGTCATGACTTAGTGTGTGATATGCAACTGAGGCTCAACTCTACCTTCTTCATTCACCCTTGCTAGAGAACTATGTGTAACAGCTATTACTTGAACGTTGTTTATAGATGCGCGTTTGATGGAAATGAAATGTAAAGTCATGAGAGTCAGATAATGTTAGCCATGTAACCCTGGTCAAAAGCATCAGTCGGTCCATGTGTGATAGGGACACGACACCCAGACTGAAGTTGTTATGAAGACGGCCTAGACCCTTTGCGTGCCGAGGAGAACGTTATGACTTTACTCCATCCACAAACCTTGAAATTGATTGGCACTTTTCTTATCGGTAAAAGTACATACCTCGTAAAACAGGACACGAGACCTTTGGCGAATCGTTAAGAGCAACCTGTAAATTCGGCAAACATATGCTCCATATGCTAAAACTTATTTCCAAAAACGTCAGCTTTTAAGAATTGACTCCTACTGCACACTACCGCTCATCAGGGTGTATTTTGATGGGTGGGAATAACAGGCGATTTATCAAATTGAAAATGTATTGAAACAAGTGCTGCGTGGTGGATTAGCTGCACGCCGAATTGCAAAGTACTTCCTATGAATTCGTTAAGCTCTTAAATTGTGTTTTACGAGGCATGTATGCGTGTGGGTAAGCAAAGCAACATTAACTGCCAGATTTTTTGAATAGAGTTTGGCAGGATCTTGACACGAGAGAGAGAACGGCACCTGTACGGGGGCGAGGCACGAGCTCGCTGTTAAGTTACTTACATAGTCTCTTGCAATATGCCGTAATAGAAATAACAAACGAAGACTCCAATGAAACACACGATGAACCGTAGCCGCTCATTCTGCAACAGAGAGGCGGGCTTCCCAGCTCCTTTGCCGGCAGCCATGCTGTCCTCAACCAGTCCGGGTATGGAAACCGACACCGCTCCGCTCCCGGTGCCCCTCAGACCGACGTCCCGCTCCACTATAGCCGAGGTCACGAGTCCGGAAATGGTGCCCGCTTCTACCCTAGTCTCTAGTTTCAACCGTAAAATTTCCTCAAACGCTCTTGGTCACAATGCTCGCTAAAGCTGGCTAGCGTTACCCTGAGTTGGCTGGAGCTTCACAGGCATCCAGTCGGCTGTCATGTCATTATTGTTGAGCCTTTATTATTGTAACCGATCACTTGTCTACACCTCGTCCGACTGTCTGGGCCTCCCCTCTGGGACAGTCGTAACATCAAAAGCATCCCATTCCCGTCCCAGTAAGGGCGACGCTGTACTGTCAGGAAAGCAAGGTAACCGTGTTTTCATTGAGACGGGAGCTAGATTAAGGGATAAGAGTCGCGTCAGGAAAGGCTAGTGAAAGGACCCCAGCGGTCTCAACAGCCAAGCCCGGACTGCTAGGTTTGTTTTGTAAACTGAATGTCGAACACAAACGCACAGAAGTGGGTGAACTGTGGCAGCATCAGTTTATAGCCAAATACGCTGCGAGCAAGCCGTCATATTGTTGTTATAATTGATTTAGAGTGGCGGGATTCTGCTGTATGGCAGTTATAAAGGCTACTATTAAATTGTATGAGGGCCTTTCCTTGACAGTGTCGCGTGCCTTTTAGTCGTCTTAGGATGTGGAGAACTGTCATTGGCCAATATAAGGCAATATGTATCCACTCACGACCAATCGTAAAGCGGAGTTTTGAAAAAAGGCGTTGCTTAAACTCAAAAACCGCAAATCCACGTGTCAAAGGAACAGATGACAACAAAGAAACCACCGGAAACCTTATTCCAGGAGTGTGTGACTATTTTAAGGAATCCCAGCGTCCACAACGGTTATTTTTGTTTTTATTTGTTTTAAACGATATTTCCCATAAAATAGTAAAAGGTGGGCGCACACCCAGATTTGACCCAACCCTGAAAAAGTTACTGACAAATGATAGTGATTGCTCGTTTGCTTCTACTCAGGATCATACCACAGTTCATTGTCAAAATGAATGATAATATTCAAGCAGAGGGAAATCAAACCATGCCAAATTAAAGTGAATACTTAAACATTAGCTCAGTGACTAAAACTACAGTGAAGCGGGGATGGAAGTGAAGTGTCAAGTGTTCTCTCTTATTATGGGGGGGGGGGATGTCTGATAGTTATTAAACCACTAAATCACAACAAACTCAAAATAGATCCACTCAAATTCTGGCAAGTGAGGACAAGTTTTCAATAATCTGGATAAAACCATACCATACATGTAGGCTAGCAACGTTATAATTTCCATCCCAGCTCTAAAGTAACTATAATCCATGGAAGTGTAAACAGAAAGGTCTATCATCATGAATCGATGAGTCTATTTCATATACCTGTATGAATACAAAATAGTACCATCAGCCTCCTTAGGCCGCCCAAAAATAAAAAAATATATCTCCTTAAAAATGCATCTGCAGAGAAGCACCATAAACTACAGAACCCTATGAAAACTCTCTTCAACTTCAGTAGTTTATCTGACATTTCAAAGAACCAAATTCAGGTACTTATGCCCTTTTGTCACCAGTGGGGTCTTTCAAATTAAGTTGCAAGTTTATCGAAACACTATTACTATATTAGGATAGTAATCAATAGTAATGGATAGTAAGATAGTAATGCCCATGTTAGCATCTGTCCTAAGTGCTTGGTGGTTCTGACATTAAATTCACTTATTTTGACATCAAGATGAAACCATAACTGGCAAAATGCAGCCTTTCCCTAATACGCTGAAATTATAAGAAAAACACTATTCAAACTTATCAGAGTAGCACGATGTCAAAAGTTCAGTTATCCTTAAACAAAGCAGCATTGTATCTTTCCCATAGATGAAGGCCTATAGTCGAGTTCATGGCCCACATGGGGCAATACTGGGACAATGTAAGTGCCAAATGTAAGCTGTGAGTCCAAGATCCCTGCAGGTGGAAATAGGCTGAAAGAGAAATAGGCCAGCCACGCAGAACTTCATAAGGAAAAGTTAATCTGAAGTATAACAACAATGAATGCTTATCACATGTCACATGTTCTCATTTGAGAGTTGCTGTCGATCAGACTGATCAAGGCGAAACAGCATGTTACAGCAGTTACGGACGAGACGACACCAGGTATCCATTGTCATCTTGCATATGAAATGTATTCACTTCTTCTCCAGTTCCAGAAGAATCCCCTGGCAATGTTAACAGTGTGGTCTAGTCCTGATATCCTACTGCATGCCCAGCTGTCTGGTAGGGGAGGCTTGGCCTGGGCAGCCAGTGACGGGAGAAACTGACAGGCCACGGAAGAGTAGGTCCATAGAGGGCAAAAGGGGCTTCAGAAGACTGACGGGGCAGAAGGCTGAGCCGCCATGAGGGGTAAAGTTGACTTTATTGGGGTCAGGGCAGGATGGCTGGAGGAGAGGCTCACGCTGGCAGGGAGACCTGGAGATAGAGAGATGGGGAAAGTAACAATGATCTGTATGTGAAGCTATATATGAAGGTCATCAAAACGTTACTTACATTGCCTCTTCACACACACGAACTCGCTCACAGCCTTCTGGAGGCTCCCTCTGGAAGGAGTAGGTTTTGTTGGGACGGGGGGAGGAGGACGGCTGCAACAGAGGAGGATCCAGAGCAAACAGAGGAAGTGACGTTGATGGAGAGGGGCACAGGATCTCGCATTCCACCGGCTCTGCATGAGGGACAAAAACATTCAAACTTTAGTGAATACAGAATAACTGGCAGAGATAGTTTGGGTCAAAATATACAAAAGTAATTCCTTATAATACTTCAGGGCACATTGCAAGAATAAACAACAAACCAAACAGAAAAAATATGTAGAGGTCTAACCTGGCTCTCCCATGGGGCAGGGAGACTGTGATGGAGACAGAAGGGAGGGGTTCAACGGGCAAGGGGAATGTGAAGGCGACAGAAGCGATGGGTCTAGGGGGCAGGGGGACTGACATGGAGAGAGGAGGGAAGGATCCAGGGGGGCTGGG
>OOFE01032571.1:0-10959 GCA_900323365.1 Monocentris japonica | reverse complement strand
TACGTATGCCTGTAAACAATGATGAGTGAAGAAATGGAGACAAGTAGCGCGAGCACTGCTCGCGAGGCAAATGAAGAACTTGTTCGAAAGAAGGGTGCAACATCCATAGTTTGGACCTGGTTCGGATTTAAGAAGTCGGACCCCGAACAGAAAACGGTTATCTGCAAACTATGTTGGGTAGCAGTTGTTGCCAGAGGTGGTAATACAAGCAACCTATTCTATCACTTGAAGACGAAACATGTGCGCGAGTATGAGGAAAGTATGAGTATGCACCCAAAAACAAGTGGCTCTAGCGTCGGTGTGAAAAGAAAACCCACAATGCAGACATCGCTGCCCGAGGCTTTAACTAATCGTATTCCTTATGACAAGAAAACCCAGCGGTGGAAGGACATTACACACGCCATAACTGTGCACCTATGTAAGGACATGGTGCCCATCCAAACTGTTGAGAGAGATGGCTTTAAGGCGATGGTGAAAACGCTTGATTCGAGGTATGTAATACCGAGCCGCAAACATTTCACCCAAACCGAAATCCCGAGGTTGTACAGCATCTGTCGTGAGAACAGATGAACTTGCCAGTGTCGCACACTTTTCTACCACGACTGACCTACGGTCAAGCCGCACTTAGTTAATTAATAATAACCTAACTCCAGGCAATACTTACTATCCCAGAATATTGTACTCTATTGTTCTTTTGAAATTCTGAAAATAATCATATACCGTGATATATATCGTTACCGTCCAAAATTCTAAATATACCATGATATAAATTTTAGGCCATACCACCCAGCCCTAGCTCAACGTGACGAACCAAGGAGAAGAACTATATTTCACCCAGTGTATTAAAAGGAAGAGGACCAATTAAAAAAGTGAGGGAGATTTAAGTGGCAGATTTGAGATTTGATACTCGATTGTCCCTAAAGGATCATCTGACACAGATGTTGTCACATGCAGCGTCAATTCTCCAATTTGGCAAATAAATTGATGCCCAATTGATTTGATATTTTAGTCCAATAGTGGATGCATTAGCTTACACAACTCATTTCCATCCATGTGTAAAAAGATGTGGATGCCAAAACATTCTTGTCTCTCAATTGGCTTTAACATAACTCATGAGGCCAATAACCTGTTAATAAGGCTCTACTACAATGAAAACCTTCTGATATCCTAATGTGATTAAATTCATCAAAAGACCCTCAGTTGCAGAACTGTAGCGGTGTACAGTGGCACAATGCGATCAATGTGTTACAGAAATGCGATCAGCAGGACACTCAAGGACTGCGTGAGCCTCACGTTACTGTGACTTGTGTTTTCCACTCATATTAACAGGGAAATGGACACATTTACCAAATTTACCTTGGGAAATGTGTGTGTATATATATATATATATAATATATGTGCTGCCGCTGGCGACACAGTTCTCACTCCCCTGAGGAGAATTAGTCCTTTAATACATCCCTCCATGTACCTCACACACTCTCTAAATCTAGCTCACCACTGGCTCTTTAGCTCAGCCTTATTCTGTCCCCACCTCTATCTCAACAACCCCCGAAATCCGTCAGCATTTATTTCTCTATGAAAGAGTCTGATTGAAGGGTGATTTGCATGATTGCATTTTCCACACCTTGCATTAATAGTGCGGCAAGGATGAATGGCTAATGGCCTATCAGAGTTAAGTAGCCATCTCAACCAGCCGTCACATTACTGCTCCCTCAATCTGCTAATGAAACAGGGCTCTATCTCTCTCTCCGCCCCTCTCAATAGACACCTGGTCAGGAAGAGATCCCAAAGTGTACGATTAAATAAAATATGTGAATCTGTTGAAACTTTTGAGAAATTAATTTGTCACTCTGCCAAGTCTCACATCCTCATTAAAACATATTGCTTCAAGGACTTGAAACAAACAGGCCAACACCACATTGACATGTCAACACTACATTGGCATTTGAGCCACTTCAGGTGCATTTGATGCATCATGCCATGCAAGTCAAAGCAGTACTCAAGCAGTTTTCAATTCAGGTATGTACAATGTATTCTACATTCTGGTGTGATCAAAATGAGACAACCATTTATTCACTGATCACAATATGTTAGCACTCTTTCATTTACTGTTATGCTGTTCTACTGCTTGTGTTTCTGTAATTGGAATGGGAACAAACATCACACATCGCAGCTCCACCAAGGTGCGTGATTCAAAATGAAATGAAAAAAAAAGCTCACTCCTCTTGGAGAACAATAAGACAAACCAGTCTTCCGGCAGTAATAGCTTTCATCAGGGTTACATTTCTATGATTAACAGAAAAGTACAGCAGGATTTGTGAGTGATGTGTGTTTGTGTGCATGCGGATGTGTGAGAGTATGTGTGAATGTGTCCAAGCATACATCTGGTATGTCTATGGACAAGTGTGTGGACATGAAAGAGGGAGAGTACATGCATTTTTTCTGCTTCTGTGCATACAGCATGTGTCTGTTTGTCTGTTTCCATAACTGCTTGAGTAATTTAAGCAGAGCAGGGATGCAAAACCTCATACCACAAGGTCAAAAGATCGACGCCATGCTCTTTATTCATATTTTTACTTTCTCTAGGTTATGGCAAACTCTCATAACCCCCAAACCACCACCACTTTTCTGCCTCCCGCTAGGCTGAATCTGCTGCCAATAGATTTCCCACCAGAGTTCACACTCTTATTGAAGATTCAGAGGATGAAAAAGGAGATACCCTCTACCCCAGTGTGGATACACACACATACAGATGCAAAATCCACATTCACACCAACACATGCACAGACACACACACACATACACTGGCTAAGCTCTGGAGACCTCCATTAATAGTCTTTCGCTTCTAAGGGAGAGTTTAAATAGTGATCGGTCTGACGAAAGGAGGGAAGGATGAAGCCAGGGAAAGATGAAGAAAGGAACGAGGGAGGAAAGATGGATCATGGTTGCAAAGGAGAAGGAATGGAGGGTGTGAGGGAGGAATGGAGAGAAAAATGTAAGAAGGGGGGGTGGGGGATGTATAAGCCTGAGCAAATAGTTATTACCAGTCTCTGAAGGGTGGCAGCGTGAGCTGAATAGACTGGGACTTGGAGACCACTGCTACTGGTGGTGATAGCGAACTGCTTCACAGCCCCACAACCTGACACAGGCTTAGTAGGTAATGGAAGAGGACCTCTGACAGCAGAAAAAAAACATAGGAGCTTTAATATGCTATAAGAGCCAACCATCAGATAAGCCCAAACCCTCTTCAGGTCTGACAAAGTCAATGTTTAAAAATGAACTCATGAACGTCAAACTGCAACTATTAACAATATTTGATACAATATTAATTATAGGCCAGATGAAGTATTTACCCAATGGCTCATCATAAAGGGCAGGATGGCGTATTGTTATTAGGGAGACTGTCCTTCAGCCAGAAGGCCCAGGTTCAAGCTCCCCTGACAGCAAGCATCCGCCCTGCTGAAGTGTCCTTGAGCAAGACACCGCAGGAACTATCCAGAAACTTAGTACTATTGGTACTTAGTTCCAGGAACTTCGACCTTTCCCACCAGGGGAACTAGCCCTGAAAAAGGTTCCTCTTGGATAGTTCCTGGAGCCATTGGGGCACAGTTGCAGTACTGAACAACACCAATTGGTCAATACAAGCTACGCAAAATTCATCAAGTCCTATAACCACCGTTTTTAAATACCGGTGCTTCAACTTCGGCATGTCTACCCAAAAGCGATTCTAATATCTTGTTCAAACCAAACTCAAGAACAACAAAGATCAACAACATAGCTGACTGAACCTCCTCCATGTTTGCTGTGTTGAAATTGGTGCCGTTGTTGTGGGGGCCGTCACATACCTAAATGACGTATGAAACCAAACAGTCACACTTTTGTCTCGTCACATACTCTTTATTAGCATAATCTCCCCGGTACTTTGGTGCGGTGGGAAAGCAACCTTGAACTCTTTTGGGGAACTAAAAAGGTTCCTGCTGAGAAGGTTTCTGTTCAAAAGGTTCCTGTTCCTGCGGTGGAAAAACGACAATGGAATCCCTACCAGCTCCAGGGGTCCTGTCCTGTAATTGACCCTACACTTTGACCTCCTTGTGGGGAGGAGCAATCAAAAAAAAAACAATTTATCTGACGGTCTCCTACAAAAGGTTGACTCTTGCCAACCAAAACATGGAAAATGAATTCCTGAACCTGAAGAATTAACTGCACAAGATTCACTTTAGGCTTGATGAAATATTCACCCAGTGACTCATCAAGAAGCAGTAGGAGTGTAAGGAGAACGGAACTGTACCGAAGTGATGATATGTTTGGCCTGGAAACTCAAGCTGTGTCCACCACCGCATCTATGCAAACAAACCTCAGACATGACAGGCACTCGGCAAGGGTTAGAGCAACAAACTGCTCACTCAGTCTAACACAATCAACTCACAAATCAAGAAGGCAAGAAAAACACATTATGAGCTTGGATAAATGCATACACACATGTGAGTGCACACAAAAACACACATAAGAAGGCACGCAGGCACACACACATCATACGCACACCACATATACACAGTTTCCACTCTAGGCAGCAGTCATCTCTTTACTGAGAGAGCAGGGGAATTCTCAGTATCAAACGAGCTGGGACCAAAATAAAATTAGAAAGTTAAAGTTTCCAGGCGGAGGGCAGATTTTCCACAGTTCCAGGGGGTGTTGGAAAGTGTTAACCTTAACCAGCTTAACCTTAAATCTGAGGTTCAAAACTCGGCTGTCTGATCAAAACAGACAGGCCATATGCCATGGCCTGAGCAGGTTAGAGTGGAGAGAGAACAGATATAAAAATGTGTGTGGGTGTGTGTCCTTGGCCAGTGGGATCGTGTGCTGAGTATCAATGGTGAAAGCACAGTTGTGCATACATACACACACAGACATGTGTACAACTACAACAAAATGCACTCCAAAGTGTGTGCATAAAATGACCCCGTTCACTTGGATTTACCTTTGCATCTTCAGTACCATGTGACTGAAACCTGACAGCTAGAGGGGTCTGCAAGCAAGGAGTTGACTAGCACACGTTATTCACAGGCTACACAGACGCAAGCACATGCACACCAACACACAGACGAGGAATGACAGTCACTGTGGTGTTTACCCCTTCTTCTAATATAAACCAGGTGAGCAACAATAGCTGCTAATAACGCCAATTAACTGCCTTATTCCAAGTCCCATCAGAGAGCACTGTTTAAAATACCAATTTGAAATAGCAAATCAGCCACACAACATAAACTTTCCCGACGCTTATCCCTGAAGACTAACATACACAATATACGCACACACACACAACTCAACAGAAACGCAGCCCCCTCCATCCCTTCCTGCCTGCTGTGATACCAACAATTCCCTTTCTACGTCGTAGAAAATTCTCTCTCTCTCTCTCTCTCTCTCTCTCCTCCTCCCCCCCCTTATTTTCTCAATCTGAGCCTGAATCTGTACATTTGCATAAAAATGTTCACTTTTGAGCCTCCCCTAACAGAACAGAGCTCTAATACGCAATTACTCTCCTCAATAGTGGCGGCTAATTACAGTGGCGTCAGACAAACAGGTAGCAGAACAGAGAGGGGGCTGCCAACACAATGGCTGAGGTGCTAGTCTGCCACATGGGACAGAGCAGCTCAATGGAAAGCAGTAAATTCATTTAGGCTGGCTTCATTAAACCCTGCTCCATGGGCCCTGCATCATGCGCTCCCCTTTGCTCTCCCATTCTCCCTCTTCTCATTTGTGGGGCAGTGGATGTGCAGTGGGTAAGAAGAAGCCGATCACACAAATGAGTGTAATGCAGAGGGAAAGGGGGAATGTTGTAGGGAAGGAAGGAGGAAAGAGAGGGAAGCAGAGAGAGACGAAGGAAGACAGAGAAGACCGCAATGGGAGGGAAGGAAGGAAGGCGGCAGGCAACGAGGGAAGGAGGAAGGAAGGCAGGGTTCATATCAATAAAGCAGTGCAGTTATATAAAAAGGAACAAAGCAATATTAGAGAAAGTGCTGAGGGTTGGGAACAAGGGCATTAGGATGTGCTCATTTGATGATAAAGAAGTAAGGCATAAAAGGACAAGCATATAAAAAAATAATTTAGAAGATGACTTTTGTTTTATTCATCTGACCCAGTCTCTCAAAAGCCACAGAGAACAGAGAAAGACAGAGAAAATTACTGCTTTGGTCTTCCACCAGAGGCCAAATGCCAGGTCTCCAGCATTGTGAAACAAGGGCAGGCTAGCCCCGTGGTCTCTTTACCATTTAGATTATACTGGTAACTTTCTGACCCCTCAGTATGGTAAACCATAATAAGCCACAGCTCCTGCTGTGCACCACCTGTAACCCAACCCTATTCACAAACAAAAACCTCAACTTATACACAGAAATGTTAACACCAAAATGTTTCATAAGCACAAAACAACTATTTTCACTCACACCATTTTGCGCCCAATTTAACAGAGCGCTTGCTGGGAGGACACTTAGTGTTTACTGCAAAATGGACATTGAGGGGAGCAATGGCATCTCGTGAAAGCAAAGAGTTCACAGTTCTGAAAGTAATTTTGGGGGGCAGTTAGCGGAAAGACCCCTGTTCCCTTCAGTGAGGGAACATGAACGTTGATGGCCATGCGTTTCCACAGAGGAAGCATCACAGTCCTCAGTTCGGTATTTTGGTTCCTGGCCAGTGGAGCACTCCATAAGAACGTTTCCGTGTGATTACATTACCGATTTGATCAGCGGACACACTGATTCTGAGCAACTCAAATCACTTTTACACATGACCCATGGATCCAGCTGCAGGCTGAACAAACGTGGCCTGCTGTAAGGGCCTCTCTCTGGGGGACAGAACTGGAGAGGCTCCCTGAGTGAGAGAAAGGGAGCCTTATGGCCACATGACCATATGCCCCCATACACAGGAATGCATATACGTAAATGCACCGGTTAATGTCCGGTTAATCTGCAAGTCTGACCAAACCTAAATTAATGCTGGAATAACCATCACATTAAATTACATCAACAATAATGTTGGTACAAAGGAGAAAGGTCTGGGAGAAGATGTCAGAAATGAGGAAGAAATATGCTTTTTCCCATTCTAACAGTGAAATGGAAATAACAAGTTAGAAAACCCATGTTGTGAGCAGCAGGAAAACTGACATTTCTTCAATACTACATATGAATAGTTTGGCTTTTTAGTTTTTTTGCTCTCACAAAACAGATAAATTAGACAAAAAAATGTCTGACCCCACACAGTGAGAGAAAATTCCATTCAACAAAATCTAACCTTCAGAGAGAGTGGAATTGATAACACAAATATCAAAACATGGCTGCTAGGGAATTGGATAAGCAGCATACAAAATGACATCCACTCTCAAAACAAAGACATGAATTAAGATGAGATGGGAAAATGAAATGAGAGCAGAGAGTCGGTCTCAGCACAGATGCACCATATCTCAATACAATTTGGTATCACTGAGCAAAATCAAATGCCAGGTTATTAAATCATATTCTCTGTTGCCTTCTACAGCCGTGTTAGTGTCTGTTATCTGCTGGACTGGTAATTGGCTAAAATAATCATCAGTTGCCCAGACTAGCACGACAGAGGGCAAACGTATATGCAGAGAAAATGAAATTACAGAAAAAGTGTATTTTGTCAGAATGGAGCCGGCATTTTTGTTGTCTTGGGTCAACAATTTAGTTTAGTTAGGTTTTTGCTAAATTTCAGCATCAGACTCATAACTCATTGGTGAGATAATACTGCTACAAGGCCTGTCTCTCATGTGATCTGTCTCCCACAGCTGTGAAATGTGACTAGCTGTATCTCCGAACTCTTGCCTCCCATTGGCTATTCAGTGTCCAAGTGAATCTGAAATACCCGCACACTACCCACGCCAATTTTGAATCACATGTTTGCGAGTCTGTAGTCTGTAATGCGCTCCCACTACCAGATAATCCTAGCTGGTTTCCGCCTTTAGTTTTAGATATATTTGGGTGCTGTGATTCTCTAAGTTGGTGTAGTGTTTCACATACAACACCCTTACACTGATGTCATTCACCCAACATCACAGTGACATTTAAAGGTACAGTAAGTAAGATTTTTTTCTGTCCCACGGCACAAAATGACTTATGTTTAAGGTGCGTGGTCCTTACAATCAGGCTGTGGCGAGCAGTTCTGGGAGTGTGAGAGAGAGAGAAGTTAACACAAATGAAAACACTACAAAATAGTAATTCTACAACAATCGAAACGATCAACCTAAACATGTGTCAATCAACTAAACTGGAAGACCAACACAACAGGGAAAAGAAAAAAAGAGATCGCCAAAACAAATTAAATGCAGCACCTAATTAGTGAGGGAGCACATGCCGTCACAATGACTATAACATATCTGCAGGGTTTGATTGGATTGTTGATCAATACCAGTGATTCAACAATTACAGCACCACGTTGAGATTCCTGGCTTTAAAAACTCACTTTCCAGCCCATACTCTTTTTGGAACAGAAGCCTCCCACACTTTTAGTATATTCTAGTATTTTACATCTGATATATTACTTCTTTACTTGCCATTTCTGTTGAATCTATGCTCTAATGAACTAGAATACTTGTCCACAACTGTCCACAACACTGTGTACTGTGCAGTGTACTGTAGTGGATCAATAAAGTGTCAGATTAAGTGTAGGGAATGCAAACAATAACAAAAACATTTAATCGTACATATCATCAAAAATAAAGTTAAAATGCACATGCTTGTAACAAACTGTCATATTGTAGTCACAAATACTGGTGATCAAAATGTCATCTTGATCTGCCAGTCAGTAAGACTTCTTAGAGGATAAGCAGAGGGGTGCAGGATGCTGCTAGCCTTGGAATGATGCCCCAATACAGTAGCAGCTATCATGCTGTTATAGCCTATAAGCTCCAGCTGCTTGCCTTCATTGTGTCTCTGTGCCTCACCACAAATGTTCCTCCATCGCCGATACTTATCAAGGCACTGGAGTTTGACACTGCCATTACTCAAAATTAATAACCACGGCAGCATGTTTATCATAGCACACTTTCACACCCAACCTGCCAGAAATAATCACCTCAGTGTTTGTGCGTGTGTGATGCAGAGAGAGAGAGAGAGAGAGCAAGAGACAGAGGAGAAAGTAAGAGAGAGACAGTGAGATGCAGAGGAAGAAACACAGAGACAATTGGCGGGAGGGAGAAAAGGAGAGAGATGGAGTGTGAAAAAGAAAGAGAGACAACAAGGAGAGGGAAGGGGAAGGAGTAAAATGCTGAAAAAAGCAGAGGGAGATGAAAGACATAACAGAGAGAGAAAGGAAGAGAAAATCATGCGTACGTGTGCATCTGCCGTACCTAATCACTCAGCCTCCATCACACCTCGTTGGTTTTTCCCGCACCTTTTCTTCCCATCTTGTCTGAAAACGGAGCAACACTACCTCTCCTTGTGTCTTCACTCTACTAAGCAGGACTCTAATCTCTCCTGACAGCCAATCTGCTCCAACATGGCAGGCCTGAGTAAATAAAAAAGGGCCTGGGTTTTTAATTTACAAATCATACAAGTACAGTGCAGGGCCTTGCTTTGACTGCTTCGCTGAAGGAGGCAAGAAAAGCAGCATCAAATCCTTAGTTGTAGTAGTGCAGCTCAGATCTTGGAGCCTACTGCTGTACGTGTGAATAAAGAATAGAGAAGAAAAGTGACAAAGACAGGGGACGGCCCCTCAGCACATCTCCTCAGATCTGGAGAGACAGGTGGTGAGAGAAACTAGACAAGGACAAATGTCTGTCTGTACCCGGTTCTGGCTCTGCTGACATTTTCAATGGCATTTAGAAAACATCCAACTGAACCAAAAGAAAATGGAAACCTAAAAATAGGTTGGCTGGAGGAAACCTATGTGGGGTTTGGAGTTAAGGTTGTACAATGGAATTAGACACCTCAAATGACCTCTTATCTGAAGGATTTGCTCACTTTCCCAGTTTCCTGCTTTCTTGAACAGAGGTGAACCTCTGATTGATGTGAGCGCCTAGTCGGTCAAATCATTTGTATCCTGTAGAAACCTCAGATTTTTCCTTTCTAGTCGTAACTGACAGCTGACGTTGTCACCCTTTTATGTGAAAAGTGCATGGGGGTTAGAAGTAGAAAAAAAAAGTTTTTCTCAATCCCACATTCCAGGTCACCCACGCTGCAACCAAGCAAGGCTCAGCAACTAATGGCTGTGTGACACGTCATCGATCAGACTGATGTATCTTATAATCAGTTGGCTTTAGGGTTAAACACTTCTCCAGGCACAGTGAGATCTGCCAGCTGGCTGCAATGGAGGCAACTTGGAATGAGCTTCCAGTACGAGTTTCACTCCTCATAAGCCTCCAAATCTAAACGCCCAGTTTAAGAGAAGGCGTGTTTCTGGGAGAAGGCCTCTCCAATTACTCCCTGCGTTATTAAAAAGCTCCTGAAAGTCAGAGAGGGCCCCCGGTCATTTCTCATCTAGTTTGATTTCTACGAGAGGGGACAAAAATGTAGAACAGCCAATTTGGGCTGTGATTTGTGATGCTCATAAGTGATGGAGATATGCAAAGAATGTTTGCCTGAAGAAAAGAAGCAAGGAAAAGGGGAGGGGGCAACTGAATATTGATTTCCCTGTCTAAATGAAGCCGTCGGAAAGCGTGAGAGATGAAGAAAGAGGGAGAGAGTTAGAGAGTTAGAGAGAGAGAGAACACACGAGGGGATTTGGGAAATGCCCAAGTTCCAACAATACAGAACCTATAAAAGAAATGACTCACTTACTCCATGCATTTGCTTTCAGCACTGACCAAAGGCCAAATGACCAGTGCTTGCTCACACACACACACACACACACACACAAACCTGTGTCTGAACACAAGCCTGTGTCCAACGGCAGGGTTAATGTTAGCAGAATAGATGCTGACTCTTTGCTTTGACCAAAACCACTGAG
>OOFE01032543.1:2755-13076 GCA_900323365.1 Monocentris japonica | reverse complement strand
CAAGCTGTGATGCACTGTGTGTTCTGACACCTTTCTATCATAGCCAGCAGTAACTTTTTCAGCAATTTGTGCTACAGTAGCTCTTCTGTGGGATCGGACCAGACGGGCTAGCCTTCGCTCCCCACGCGCATCAATGAGCCTTGGGCGCCCATGACCCTGTCACCGGTTCACCGGTTGTCCTTCCTTGGACCACTTTTGGTAGGTACTAACCACTGCATACCGGGAACACCCCACAAGACCTGCCGTTTTGGAGATGCTCTGACCCAGTCGTCTAGCCATCACAATTTGGCCCTTGTCAAAGTCGCTCAGATCCTTACACTTGCCCATTTTTCCTGCTTCCAACACATCAACTTCAAGAACTGACTGTTCACTTGCTTCCCAATATATCCACCCCTTGACAGGTGTCATGGTAACGAGATAATCAATGTTATTCACCTGTCAGTGGTTTTAATGTTATGGCTGATCGGTGTGTGTGACTATACAATTTGAACAATAACAAACTCACACTAGCAATCTCATAAGCACTGAATAGATTCAGCTATATACAGCGTCATACATCATTGTATTGCAGCAGCATGTTAAAAACGAGCGATATCTGTAAAGAATTTAACATTTTTCATACTGCAATATCTAAGTAGGTAGATATCAGTTATCAGAAATGGAAGACCCCAAGACCCCAGCAACCTGGACTGACCAGTATGAATGACATCCTTGACTCATCATAGTGGCATCTTGTAATAGTAAGTACTTGAAGGGCTTTGTTTCAAAGTCGACTTTTTAGATGAGTGCTGCTTGGAGGATCGGCTGCATGGTGAATTGAATCGTGGATGAAGTCAGAATTTACGAGGTACAGTCCTGTGCACGCTAGATTATTTTATATAAATTATTTGCCTCAGACTTTTGCACAGTACTGTATGTATGTTAGCGGATAAGCAAGTCATCAATAGTGTGCCATGATGTTTTCTCTCTATGTAGTGGGGCTCCAACTGGCCCGGCCAGTCCCACATGTCTGGACCACCAGGGAGGCTGGACTGGTCCAGACCTGAACGTAACTCACTCTGGCTGCAACAACCGTGTGTCAGCATGGGAGATGGAATGGTTTAGAAGGCAATTTTCTTTTTGCTTGGAGGTGAGAGGTCAGGGATTCAGTGTCTTGCTCAAGGACACTTCAGCAGGCTCGACCCCAGTCTTGACTCCCTACTCTGTACACCACCCCACTGCCAAAAAAAACTCCTGTCTAGGGCATTTTATCGAAAATCATCATCCTGATCTTGTTCAATAACACACCTTCTCCCCTCTCTTGGACCACTGAAACTCTCCTGAATGGCTCCACTGAGTTTCAATGTGATATCCTAAAGATGTCTACCACGAGCCTCACCTCTTTATTGGCTGGTTAGATGCTTCTTTAAAAGACTTGTGAAGTCATTACAGGCTAACCTTCAACACTGAGAGGCTCTGTTTGTTTGTTTACTTGTTTACTTGTTTCGCTTTCTTTCAGTGGCTCCATCCATTCTGCCAGCCGGAGCCAGTTACCACGCTTACATAAGCCCCGCCGACCGCGAGCCATCACGGTGCAATAAACAATCATAATGAACAACCCTCATTTAGAGCAGCATACCGGGCACCGCACTCGGCACAACACTTTCACGAAAAATGACCAATTAATCAATTACGGGATAGAGGCCGGCTACATTTTAATTGGAAAATAAAAAACTGGAAGAAAACTGGACCTCACCTCTGGGAGATTCACACGGGACAAAGTCTTCAGCTATAAATCCCTGGCGAGAAGGTGAAAATGCTCAGCGGCTCTCCAGGACGATGTCAGCGCGTCCAATCGGCAATTTGAGATCATCACGTTGTCTAAGATTTGATGTTAGTCCAGAAAGATCACAGAGTGGACAGTAAGACTTCTCTTCCCGCGGACCGCGTCTCTCGCTCTTTCTCTTTCTCTCTCTCTCTCTCTTCCTGCCTCTCTCTCACTCTCTGTGCCTCTCTCTCCCCCTCTCGCTCCCTGTCTCTCTCTTTCTTTTTGTGTGTGTGTCTCTCTCTCTCCGCCTCCTGATTTCAATTCCATTAAGCTTTATTGGCATTAAAAGACAATACTTAGAACAACATTTACAACAATATAAAAGTACAAGTAACAGGGCAGCACAGCAACAAAAGTAGGAACAGCAAAAACAAAAGAAACAAAAAACCCCCATATATGTTATATATCTATTAAAAAAATAAATGTCTATATATAACAACAATATACAAATACATTTGATGATAATAATAATAAACAACAACAACAATAATAGTAATAATAAATAAATACAAATACAATTAAATACATTATAGTAACAATGACAACAACAGCAATCACTATCATTATTACTATCATCATCATCAGTGGCGTCTCTCTCTCTCTCTCTCTCTCTCTCTCTCTCCGTGGTTGACACAGAGTTCATCAATCGGTCAATCAGCTGCTCATTCAATTTTCCAATGTAATCAATAGAATTCCAGGTTTTCCAAACTCACTGGAAAAGCAATCCTTCATCTAACCTGGCTTTCACTGAAATAGTTAATTCCTGCAAAAATGCCCCTTTATGTCTACAACGCCATTTGTGCTTATTCCACAAAATTGTAAGACACTGTGTTGACTGTGTAGTGTTCAGGTGTAAATGTGCAACAGGGCGCTGCTGAAAAAGAACACGCAAGCTCAGCGACCCTTCCTTAGGGTTTAAGTTTTTTACTCTGTCTAAAGTTTTCATGTTAGAAAGAAAAATTGTCTGGATATTGAAACAACATCGAACATCATTTACAGATGACCCTTCAGTGTCCGGGTGCAGGTCTGTCCGTACCACCTGGTTGTACCACAGTGCCAGGACCATATTTACTTATCACACAGCCTGTCCTGCCTACACACACTTTGTCAGGGTGTGACTGGGTGATGGGTTACCCCAGTAGGCCAAACAAAAAAGAGGTTTGGAGATTGAAAAATGTAAACCAAAAAGGTAAAGTTTTTCTTCTACAATGCCTTTCGTTCTCCTTATTGCCTCAGAAGCCTAAGAGGAGGGCCAGGAAAGGGGCGTGGCTTCAAGCCAAATCAGACAGAGTAGGGAGAAGTTGCAGTAGTGGCCAAACCTCACACACAGAAAATGAATCAAATGAGTGAGTTAAACATCTTGGTTGTCTTTTTGGAAATGAACTTCAGTTAGATTTGATCCTATTTAAGATTTTACATTCCATTGTCTCTATCAGATAATCTAATGGTTCAAAGGCCTGACGTATTTCTTATATCGGTAATCCTAATCTGCAAAGCTTTTTCAGTCTTGAGGAACTGAATTCTGGTCAAAATCTGGTTTAGAAATCTAAGAGCAAAAAATTGAATTATTTGAGTTTTTACTCCAGCTACTGTTGCCATTATAATCAAAGCTGACACAGTCTGATTTTTTTCTACCATGGTGTGCCACTGAAAATGAATGCTTTGGTGTGAACCCCCCCAGTGTAAATGCTACAGCATCTTCACTACAGCAAACAGACTGAAACGAGCCACTGTTGGATCCCTGAGATGTTTTTCAGTGTGAAAAAGAAAAAGACAGTCGATCGAGCCCTTCTCTTGTCAAAACGTCCCACCAGCAAGAAGTTAACAAGTGTCTTGAGTTAAGAGCAACTCCTTTTACATAACTTCTCATCTCCTGTTCCTCCTGAACATGTCGACTTGATATCTGACCATAGATGACAGAGTGTGTGTGTTTTTTAACTTGTTCTGTTCAGTTTTTTCCCTCCTTTTAATATGTTGCTGCTCCATCAACCCAATGCTTCACAGGGTTCCCACCATGGCCCAGATGAAAACTTCCATGACTTTTCCAACTAATCTGGAGTGCATCCGTGATGAAGAAATGTTATTCCTTGCTGGTTCGTTAATGTTGTTTTTCTGGAAAAGTTCAAACAGGGTAAGCAGTTTGGTCTCCATTACAGTTCAGCTGAAAACCACCAACTACTGCAATGAAAAAAATCACGTGAGAATACAGATGTGAATTCAAAGCACTTTCGTTTTTTGTTTCCACGTGTGAACAGCATCACAGTTTCTCGTGTCATTTCAGATTGCACATTGTGCAAAAATATTGTTTGCATGGGAAAACCAACATGTCTATGAAAAAACACTTGCTGTGATTTTTTTTCCTCTGCATCATGCTACATTGTCTTTTTGCCTAACAGCAGAGGTTGTTTTTTTTGGCGTGGAGGCGTTTAGTGATGGATATCTGCTCTCCTGGTGATTAGGATAAATGGGAGGAACGAGCGAGAAGGAGAGAGAGATATGGAAAGAGAAAGAGTGTGAGAGTTTGTGTGTGTGTGTGTGTGTGTGTGTGTAGACCCTCCCCTCAGGGCAGTATGTGGTAAGTGTTGCTTTTAGGGTGCTTTTCTTCCTCTTGCTGATGAACATGATGAATGTTAGCGGGGGTCGGTGTTGTTAGCATCACTCATACACCACTGGAGACGATCACTCCCCATTAGAGAGGAACACATGGCACTTCCCATTCTAGACAAAATGAGTGATGTTTAGCTCCCAGCCCCCCTATACATCACACTGGGTCCCCCTACGTACAAACACATGCACTGCCTATTCTCAGCCACCAACAATGCACATGAAAAACACTTCATCACCACAGCTCCACCCCACCTTCCTAGAATACTACTTTCCTCCAAATGAGCTTGAAAAAATAAGGTGTAAATCAGTTTGCCATCAAACTGTCAAAAAAAAGGGTGTGAAATGATTTGTTATGTACTGCAACCCTTATATAAATCCATATGCCAGTACATCTCTCTGCTCCAGATGCAACCGTGTTGTGTCTACAATTGGACTACAGAGTGTCCCATGGTCATCACAGGGCAGTTTATAGCACCCTGGGTGTGTATGTGCTGAGTGTGTATGTAACAACAAGGCAGAAGGTTGCTTTTATTTCTGTTATTTCTTGTTTCTGCATTATTTTTTATCTTGTGTGGTGACTCATTTGATTTGTTCCTGTTACTTTGCAACTTTGAAAAGAAACACATTTTATGTTTTTAATAATGCATTCCTCATGCTTAGTTTTATTCCCAGGAACAAAACTCAGTAAATGTCTTGATGTCTTTAAAGCTGCACTAGGCAAGATTTTTATGGAACAATACGCCCATCTTGAATCAGCTGAAATAGAGACAAGTCCCACGTGTCCCATCCCCCTTAATTGAAATTACGGAAATTCTTTTTGGGTATGATCGCTGTCAGCTAATCTTCTTCACACAGGAACTGACAAATCAAAATTCTCTTCCTCTTTTCAGAGAAAGCTGGATTCACCAACGATGAGCCTAAACATTTCTTTTAACATCTCCATCAGCCACCAAGAAGATACTTAGGTCCAAGGAGTACAGTTTGCTGTTACATGGTTTGTGGGTAATGAAGTCCTCAAGCTGCATCAGATTTATTTGTGTATGTTACCATAGTTATACTGCTAAAACAAATCTCCAAAATAGTTGAAATAGTTTAATATTTCCTTGCTGTTGGTGTTAAGAAGATCAAAACATCTATACAGTATGTATGTGTTTTCCACACAGCTGTGAGTTTTAAAACATCACCCACTGTGCCTTAAAAGACAGAAAGAGAACCACACATGCTTTGAGTCCAGGTCAAACTCACAAAAGTTAGTGGTCTAACTGGAGAGTCACCAGTTTGAAAACATCTGGACAGCGGAAGTGAAGGAGAGACGTGTGAGGGGAGAACAGTAGTAACAGTAGAGTGAGTGTGAAGCAGGGTGTTGCTGAAAAAGACTATAAGCAAACCTTCCCTGGGCAACTAAAGGTCAAAAAAATACTTATTAAGACAGGGTGGGAGGAGGGGGAGGAGAGAGAGACAGTCAAGGTTAAGTGAAGAGATACAGAGGCGTGTCTCATCAAAATAAAAGAACTACAGGTAGCTGAACCTGCAGCAACAGGAGGAGAAGACATCTCAGCGTCTGTCTCAGCTTGTGTTGTGAAAGTAAATTGGAATAGATTGCTAGTATTTATCACTAACCATTGTGTGGTTGGTTGTATTGATACTGTGTTGTCACGTGCTATGGACATGTATGCCTGAACGTCATATGGCAGGCCAGAGAGGCCCTTCAAGGAGTCATAAATGTGACCTAGTTCAGATCACTACTAAGCATGAGAGAACCAATCATGAGAGACTTCTTTGTTTCCAAAGAAACTATAAAGATTGTAGTAGACTGATTTTCGGAGAGAGAGAGCTCAGAGAGATTTTGACAAGGTATCTCTCTCTCTCTCCAATATATCTGTATACAATATATTTTTATGTGCTTCAACCTATCAGTGTTTTGTGTGTTACTTCAAGAGTTCTGAGTGCTTACAGGCAATTTCCACGACAGTGTCTACACAGGTGCAGTATGCATGTTGGTTGCACATGTACAGTACAAACAACACACCTTCATTCATTCATTCAGTGACTTTATCTTGTTATGTTTGGGTTGATGGGGACTGGGGTTTGAGTTGGTTTGGTGTGATACGAGACAGTAATAACATCTTCATTTCCACTGGTTGAGTGCTACAACTCGTTTGGGACTCTTGGTCTAAAAACAGCAACAACACGAAAATAAAATGAAAATCCTCCGGGCAGATGAAGACCTAGCTAGCTAGTCAAACAAACATAAATCTCTGAACCATGGAGGTCAATACACAGATAATAAAAGAGCTCTGCACTGTGTCCTGTGTGTGTTTGTGTGCATGTACACGTGTGCATGCACGTGTGGTGATGTGTGTGAGTGTGTGTTGCATGGCGTGTAAATGTGTATGTTTGTTGTGTTGCAACTGGCTGGTCTTGCTCATTTACTGGCTACCACAGTTGTTATTTTCCTCCTGTAAATATTTTCTAGATGTTATACAGGTTTTATACACTCAGTGGCCACTTTATTAGGTACACCTGTGCACCTGCTCGTAAATGCAAGTATCTAATCAGCCAATCATGTGCCAGCAACTCACTGCATAAAAGCATGCAGACACGGTCAAGAGGTTCAGCTGTTGTTCAGACCAAACATCAGAACGGGAAAGAATGTAATCTGAGTGACTTTGACCATGTGGTTTGAGACGGCGTGGTTTGAGTATCTCAGAAACTGCTGATCTACTGAGAATGGTGCACCAGTTCTGAAGGGCCAGACTGGTTCAAGCTGACAACAGTGGCATGCAGAAGAGCATCTCTGAACGTGCAACACGTCGAACCTTGCAGTGGGTGGGCTACAGCAGCAGAAGACCACACCGGGTTCCACTCCTGTCAGCTAAGAACAGGAAACTGAGGCTACAGTGGGCCTCGGTTTCCTCAGTTTCCGCCTTCTGCAGAAGCACCAAATCAAAGCAAATCTGACTTCAGCTCTGTTGTTTCTTGTCAACTTTCCAGGTGGTAACTACAGGGCACATAGTTTGCCTTCAGGAACAGTTTTTTATTAATGAATGTCCTTGCACATTTCCATTCAGTCGTCTTGTGTCTGAATAAAAAGCTTGAAACCAATCTTGAAACGCTCAGCAGTTCTCATCAGGGATACCGCCGGAGGACTGTTATGTAGCATGATATAACAAGGTTTACGTTCCTCCTGTCTCTGATTGGTCGACTGTGCCAAACAGTCGTAAATGAACGAGAATGAAAATAAAATCCTTCATCTTACAGAAAGCAGGCGGGACGCGGTTTCGTAAATCTCCTGACCTGTTGAGCAAACAAGGAGGCTTTCCACGCGGCGGCCTCTGGTGAAGGGGTGTGATGATGTTATGGGTGTGAGCATAGACCTAACTGAAGGTGCAATGTGAGGGTAGGGATAGTGTGTGTGTGTGTGTGTGTGTGTGGGAGGGGGGTTTGATTGATAACCCCAATGACGTACCCACTCTCTTTCACCTTTTCCTCTCGCATGCAACACCAGGCTTGTACGCAGGCACTCTACACTGCACTAGAGATGGTTCCATGACATGTTGTGTATGATGGAGGTCGTTGTTATGAGCCTTACTACAATGCTGTTATGAAATATGTCAAAACTGCCTGTCCTTTGAGTATCGACAGGAATATCAAGCAGACTGATCCTGATGTTGAGATGTCTTTGTAAACATGTGACGCAATACATGGTAGTACAAAAAGATCACAAGATGCATTGTGGACTGATGCATTGTGCATTATGGTCAGGGTTCGACCGATATGGGTTGTTATACTGATACTGACAACACTGATACTTTTAGACTGAAGTCACTGACAGCTGATATTTTGTGCCAGTCTTATTCAATATCTTTAAATTGGACTATTTTCATGCCAAAAAACACCATCATGGGACACTAAAACTCTCCAATGAGACTAATGAAATTCTTTTAGGCTCAGCAGCTCTTTAAGGCAAGGTGTTCAGTGGTAGGGGAAACTGGAGGGTCTTTTCACAAAAAACAGAAGTGAACAATTAAACCAAAAGGTGAAATGTGTAAAGAAAATACAATTTTACTGCAGGTTTTACAAACTGTTTTTATGTAGTTGTGGTCAGGGAGGAACCTCCATCACATCGGAGGTGGACGACATGGCTGACCAATATTTGATGAAAGGACAATATTGGCCGATGTATCAGCAAAACAAAACATACCTGTTTTTACTCCATTATAAGTGTAGATGTGTTTAACTATAAAAATGTCTATGATGTGCTATGACCATCTATAAGAACCTATAGTGATTCATGAGGATTACCTGACCTGAAGTCCAAGTTGTTGCTAGTGTGCTAGTGTACACACACACACACACACACACACCATGTCATTACCAATCCGGGTCCATCTCACTGTGCAGAGAGAGGAGAAAGGAAAAGAGAGCGGGAGGAGCAGATGATGAGGCTCTTATTCTCCTCCATTAGTCTCATATCCGTCATTTTCATGTCCCTGCTATCCGAGGTTGGTAAGGTTTGAAGGTTGAAGCCACAGCAATGGAGATAAAATATAGTACCATTATAGACGCCAAAGAGGAAATAAAATGCCAAAAGAAAGACGATAAAAGGTGATCATGTGATGACGTCATTATTTTACACGTAGCTTATCAAAAAATCGCCACGATCTAAAGAGATAATAAACCAAACCAGCGATGCAGAATCAATGTCAAGATAAAAACAGTCCCTTCTGTGAGTAGGTCGTTGCTAAAACGCTAAAATGTTATGTACTCATGCTACATGCTTAACTTACCTTTTACATGTTACATACATAGGAGAACCTCCAAAATCATCTCTTGTGTCTCTGGTAGATTTACCCCATCCTTTGCACGTGAGTTGGTGTTGGTGTTTTTTCTGACAATCTTCTCATCACATAAAGAGTTGACCAACAGGCCATTTTCCCCAAAAGTCACTGTAGTCTTTTAAGAACAGGGGGTAAAAGTCTTCACGTTCTAATTCCTACGAGGCCAAGATTTACACAAAGAAACACATTAGCCATGACCCATTTTAAATCAGTCAAGTTGTGTCAAGCTGTTCGCTCACTTAAGAGCTAAGTGGAGTTAGTGGCAGGTAGAATGGATTTGAATGAATCCTATTCTTGAAACACATGTGTAATGAAACAGGACACCATTTACCAGATGTTTAAGAGAAGCAATTTGGGTCTCAAAGTGCTTTCACGTCTACACAGGGCCCTTTTTCCTCCAGCGTGCACAAGAAACAGCAAAAAAGGAAAGTGCTCTCTCTCTCTCTCTCTCTCTCTCTCTCTCTCTCCAGACTGGAATCCACTGTAAAGCTGTTTAAATGCATGTTGATATAAATAGAGCAGTTATCGTCTTACTCTGTAATTATCAGCATGGAGGCTTTATTAGTGATTAGCCTTTAGCAATGTTTTACACAATCAGCTGTTACAAAGATCTAACTGTAGTCTACATGTGCATGCACTGCAGTGAGCATGCTCGCAGTCTTAAGCCATTTGTGCATGAAAAATCTGCGTCCAATAGAGAGTTTCATCCACTGTGCTGTGGCCCTCAGTACTGTATACTGTACTTGTAGTGCAACGCAAATCGAAGGGACTAAGGCTTGAAGTTTACCATTTGGACTGGGATCATATTTTTGACCAGTGGTGGCCTAGGGCAAGCACATGGGCACATTTTGGGGTGGGGTGAGGGTTGGATTGGACCAGCAGTGCCCCCTGTTGGTAGAAAAGGAATAATACAACTAAAAACAGCACCTGGTATTCCAAGGAGGTCTGCTCTCCATTTCATGTAAGACAGGAATTAGAAATGTTGGATGGAATTTCGACTTACATTAAAAGCACAATCACACAACTATAAACACACACACACACACACACACACACACACACACAC
>OOFE01032523.1:3002-14776 GCA_900323365.1 Monocentris japonica | reverse complement strand
CTGGCATCTTCAAACAGCATCTGCAAAATTAATTTCATTTCATTTGTACTTGCTACAAGATTTGTCTCACATTTACGGCTGTAGGAGTCTGTGAATCCTCTTCTACTATAGCAGTGTGCCCACTGACTGAGACTCGGTGCCCTTTGTGCACACTGAACTAGAGGCAGACAGTGCATGAAATGCCACTGAGGAGTGAGAGTTGATTAGCTACTCTTGCTCTCCCTCATCTTATTCTCTCGCACTCAGGGCAGTGAAATGACTCTTGAGATTGCATGTTCTACTAACGGTTTCTTGTTAACTTTCTTTGTGCCAGAGGTTGTTGGAAATTATGCACAATTTCAACAATGCTTAGTCACTGCATGGCTGTCTCAAACTTCTTGTACCAAGATGTGTTTGCAGCTTTGCCTGTGTTGAGAGAACAAATAGGACAAGCATTAGGAGACATTCTTGTTTCTTGCCTCTGAATGCTCTCGTCCCTATACAATTTCCAAACTATAGGCCAGTGTTCCCATCCTCTCCAGCCCAGCTTAGTGTCTCTCTGCACATCCCTTCAGTCTCAAAGGCCTATCTGAGTGTGCATGAGGGGGTGCTACCATGTCTATTGTTTAACAGAACAAAGCCACGTGAAATCCATTGTATTTTTATTTATTTCAAATTATTTATCCCTATTTACTATTTTTTTGTGTTATTGTCAGATCCCAGATTTATGGATTCAGTTTTTAATTATTTCCCCCACTCATTTAAAATAAACAGAACAAAGTGCCATTTATTTTTCTTTGTTTTTCAAAAAATAGTAATTGCAGGCACTAGGCCTTTCCTTTTAAGTCCATTAATTCTTTTCTGGCCTACAGCTGATGTGTAGAAATTAAAAGCATAACTTTTTGGTCAATATTTAGCAAACAGCATTGTCACGGCAAACTTAGTCAAACTGGTTTGCTGGAGGATACGGCAATATTTGGTGGAGAAGATACAGGATGATGTCTTGCCATTCCAGCAACCTGTTGTGGATTGAACACTGACATTCATTAGCTGCTGCGGGGAAACTGGACCAATCTTCTGTGTTTTCCAGCTGAGAACTAAATGATTGGGGGGGAAAATAAACAATGTGCAAATGCTGAGCGGAACTCGTAAAAGTTGGAGTCAAGTGACTTTGTCAGATCAGTAGCTCAGACAATCCTCTCCCCACTCCAGGAACTGTGTGAGGGGTGAACGGTGAATGCCCATAAATATGCATGTGCGTTCAACCTCCTCTGTTTTCCTGACAAAGTTTCAGAGGGCCTGCTTTGAGGAAGCCGTCATCTCGCTTGACGGAACCTGACATTTGGAAAGGTCTGTGAGGAGGATTTGTTTGTGACAGCTTCAAATTACAGTGTGGGAGAGAGGGAAAGGGAAAAGGGGAGGGTAGGAGGGATTGAGGAAGAAAATGGCTCCTGCCTATTTAAATGTCACTTCAGCGAGGTGAATGTGTAGGCTCTTTTTTAAAAAGCATTACATGGGGATTTCTCACAATGTAAAAATGTTTCTTACCATCGCTCTCATTTTCTGTCTCTCTGCCTCTCTCTCTGTCTTTATGTTTGTCTGGCTCAGACCGTGTTATTGGCAGCAGGCTTTCAGCTTTGTGAAGATTTGCCAACATCTTTACAATAACCACAAACCATTTAGTTCTTGTTTTGTGTAGGTAGTGACTGAAAAAGGACTGATAGCCTGGGTCCCTTTTGGATTTGTGGCTTTTGCTGGACTGTGTGCCTCAGTGCAAAATACATATTAATTTTTTGTGCTCTCCCACTCTCTCTTCAAGTGCAGGAACAAGAAATAGCCCGAAGTACAATCTGGGGGAGGGAAGCGGCTTAATATTTGCATGTACAGGGAAAATAACAATGATAAGTGTTCTGCAGTTTCTGTAAATCTTGAGTGATTTCTCTTATGTAATAAGGGATTCTTTTTTAGCAAAGCCTGTTATTTCTTGTCAGCACTCAATGCACTTATGAGTGCACAAGGGGCTACGTCTGCCACTGACCTTTTTACAGAGGATGAGATGGACAAGCCAAAATACAGTGAGTGTCCCTCAGCGATGATAGTCAAATGTCACTCAAACCTAAGGACTGAGGGATTGCAGCCAAGCTCTCATATTGAGCTTCCAACAATAGTAAGGATAGGGAGGTGTCGAGCCCCGTATCTCTTTTCCTTGACAAATGGCTGATGACACTGTTGGATTATGTCCTCACAAGTCATGCCAACTGCTGGAATCAGATAAGTGCTTCCATGTCTACATGTCTTAATCTGTCGCAGGCGCTCCCAGCTGCAGCTCATATATATAGCTGGAGTATTCATCACAGAGACAGCGCCTGCAAATATCAATAAATTATGTGACTTAAGTGACGCCCAAGCTTGATAACTGGTTTCCTGGAAGGCGTTTGCCCTTTTGCCCACTTCTTCATTTTGCCTTCTGCCATGACATACTTTATGCTGTCTGCAAGTGTACCACAAGGACTTGGGGCTATCGCTGTGGAAGGATGCTTCCAAACTTCAGCAGGCATAAGTTCCCACACAACCAAGAGACTTTAAACTGCTGCTGCAAACAGAGCATCTATTTTAACAGAGGCATTTCCCATAATTAAACTAATGCATAGGAGAGTATGCTGGGTTGGCTCCCCTGATTAATGGAGCAATTACATAATCCATTACACTGAATTATGAATGTGCTAATGATGAGCTCATGTTGGGTAATGATTCTTGGAGTTTACTTGTGTGAAATATGAAAGGAGTCAGAAGCAGAGAGGATCGTCTCTGTTTGCAGATGTTCGTCTAATCACCAGGAGGTAAAGTTGAGAGAGAAAAACAAATGTGGGACTTCCTAGAGAGAGTGCCAGTTCCCCCACTACGGGTCATTGCTTTCTGTTCTTGAAAGAACGCCTCCTACTGTTCCAACAAAGACTGTATGTTGTAGATTTGAGGATCTCCTTCTATGAAGTAATAAAAGGCCATACAAACCTGAATAAATATTTTTGTATTTTGGTGACAGGAAAGTGAGAGAAAAGGACAAAAGGCAATTTAAAGATCACAATCTGGGACTGGATTGGACCGAACAATGAGAGAGCAGTGTTTTCCTACTTGGTATCCTCCCATGAACACCACCACTTTTTTATTATGGACTCACGGACAAAGATGTTAGAAAGAGATGCGTGCAGATCCTCAGCTGTTAATTTAGGTTCTTTGTCACCTAGAGGATCATACTTTTTACAGCTTAGGCTGTTAATGTTTGAACAATGCGTTCATGAAAAACATGTAAAAGTACATTTTGTGTGTGTTGAATCACATTGTGTTTATCTATTGTTCTGACTTAGATTTTAGTCTTGCAACTGTAAATGGCTCATATCTTATATACAGGCTTAGGTATCTGAGAATGGCAGTCACATTTAGAGTGAACCTTTGCTGACACTCTGTGTGTGTGTTTGTGTGGATGTGGGTGGTGACCTGGGATCAGCTGGTATCACATTTTCACGGTACGATTATCATAGCCAAAATACCCAAACCGTATTATCACGGTATATATATATATACATTTGCTTTATTTGGATCTATACCAAAATACCTGTCCACTCCATCTCCTGATTTTTATTCTGCACATTTTAGCACTTGTAGCAAAAATTTCATGACAAAGTTTCCTTGTGTCATGCTCCCTATTTGTTTGTCAAACGTGCGAGCTTGAAGCCGCCAGCGCGGTTTCCTCCTTGTCAATCTTGCAGGCTGCTTGCATCAGACAGGCTGCTGGCAGGAGATAGATGGTTTACATCCCCATTCTTTTTTTTGAAAGCCTACATTTTCAACATTGACAGAGGTTTTTAAACAGTCATGATAGTGGTTGTATCAGTGACAACCATTTTTGGAGATTGGCATTCAGGCCATCTGCTGAAAGATGACAAACATGTTCTCCGGTGTGTATTAGAGACCGACTGCTTATTGACACTCTTTTATTGGAAATTTTATTGGTAGCCAAGCCAATTTAATAGCACGCAAACAGAAATAATATGCCTGTCATTCATAGGCACAGGCGGCATGGGCCATTACAGCAATACATTGTTTTCTTACCGGCCAAAAGTGGTAATTTACCATGAGAAACCCTGTCTTCTACCCTGTGTTAAAATGACAGTGAATATTTCATTTTCCAACCTATGTCTAAAAAGACACATAGATGAGAGCATGCTCTCTCTTAGCCTACGCCCCCACAAATGGTCCAGCTGGAGTAGTTTGACTTAGAGGTAAGAGCTAAGTAGACAAGCAGCCTATATTTCTCCATTGGGCTATACACTGTTACAGAGAAGAGGAGTCTGGGTTTTAGGTCTTTGCTCTCTGCCATTGCATCTGGCCCAAGCTACTATTTTAAAGGGACATTAAGTAATCTATGACTTTTATTGACCTCAGTCAGTGACCATGGAATTGCAACACTGACAGGTCTCTAGCACAGCTTAGGGTAGCCTGCAACTGACATAAATAATAATAACACTGCTTTGTCGTTTGCTTTTTGGTGATGCTGGTCACTCGCTGTCCTCCATTGTTGAGCAGTTGAAAATGTGAGTAGGTTTTTGTTCCAAAACAAAGTATGGGCCAGAAGGTATTGAAGTTTTGAGAGCTAGAAATCTCAGCACCTGGCAAAGTAATCACTGAGTCACTAGTATTGAGCTCCAACCCTTTCAAACAACCCACCGATATATTACGGTCAGTTTGTGTCTATTTGACAGTGAAATTCTTTCTGATTACACCTTTAAATGTAGTTTTACCTCACCAAGGTAAAAATGCTTACCAAATATTGGTGAAAACAAATTGAGAAAGGAAAGGCTGAAAGGTAGAAAGAAGCATGTTGGTGTTGTAAAAACAAAAAAACACCCCAGCGTCCTCTATCGTTTGTCTCAGTGGTTGTTACAAATCATGGTCAGTACTTAGGTACAATTACCCTAACATTATAGTTTTTCCAGAACAAAATACAGTTCTAATGGAGCAAAGTTGTTCGGACCACATGTGCAAAAGCATCTACACAATGCTGTGCATCTGAAGTCAAAACTGGCACATGGGGTCGTTCTTGTGTTCATACAGTTTTTTTTTCTGGGGTTACATGCTCACAGTTGTTGGGGCATGAAGTGAACAAAATACTCTGCATTTGTCCATTACATATTTCTTTAACTAACATTCTGCATTTTTCATCAGTTTCATCAGTGATTGTTGCATTATTGGATACTATTTATTTCACTATTTGAGCTGTTGTTGCAATTCCCAAAATTTTCTTAGGCCTTTGGGTGTTTGACATATCCTCCACTCTGCTATTATGTATGATATTGCTGTAGTTATTCAAGATGTATACAGGATGTCTTTTCTCCATTCTCATACAGTAAAAACATTCTGTGTGCCACTCACTTTCTGCAGCTTATTGAGTATTGCTTATGGCTGAGAAGTGCTGAAAGCAGAATATTTTACCAAGTAAAAAGTTCTCAGTGATTTAATTTGCTGATGGTTTCCTCAGGCTAGAATAGCTCGTTTATTTTGGTACAGATCAGACCTCAATGGGCAAAGTTGTACAGAAAACTTTCCAGTTTTGTGAGCATGCCTCCAAGTACTTCTGTTGATCACTTCAGTTTAGACAGGCCACTGTGCTCTTGGAGGACAGAACATCGTTCATGACACTGCTTTTTGCTTTCTGCCCAGTTTGTAACTTAGTCCTTAAAACCACAACTCACCACTGTGAGTCCCTTTTGGTTTGGAGCAAAGTAATCAAAATGCAATTCAAACTTGTTGAAATTCTCTCCATGCCAGCTAGTTTGCCTAAAGGTGATTTTCCTCAGCATGTAGAAACACTACTGTCGTTGATTGCTTATCACTCCACTGGTAGTGGTGGTGGTGGTGGTGATGATAACGACAACAGAGGTTTGATTTTATGCCAGAACCTGATCGTATCCAACCTGGCTGTGGTAGAGTTGTGCACTATCTTTTCACAGTTACCTTGGGTGCTGTTGCCTTGGGTTCCTATTGGGCACTTTCCGGTGTGTATAAACAGTAATGAGCAAAATAAAAGGGAGGCACTACTGTCCTAAAACTTTCTCTCTTTATGAGAAATTGCTGACATCGCCTAATGTCTGAAAGTACATCTGCCTGTCCTTCCCTCTGCCCTCTTCTTCACACACATATCCTTATCAAATTAAGGCCTTATCCATGGCTGTCAAGACAACTAAAAAGTGTGTGTGTGTGTGTGTAGCATGCCATCTCTGAAGAATATAGGTTATTTGCAAAACAAGTTTTAATAGGGCTTATGTTTACAAAATATTGTCTCCCTACTTATCATGGACTTATGTTAGCTTGGACTTGTAATCTTGTGCTTGATAAAAGCTCTAGATACGCAGCGTGAAAATGAATTGCAATGCATTATATGCAGTATATTAATAAGAATTAGCAAACAATAGTTTGTTTCCTCTTGATGCAGCATCATCTGCTACAATTACTTCTGTTATTTCATAATGTGCTTTTAGCTGGGATGATTGATGATCCATTGTTTTTCAACCTGCAGTGTCTGTTTTAAGCTTACTGTGTGTCTCCATTAGAGTTGGTTCATTTGAAGTTCAGCCTGTGAGTCCATTTTCTTAGGTAAACAAACCAGCCAGCCACACAACTTTCAGCCAAGGACACTTATCTACTTATCTCTGATAGAAAATGGTCTTCAGTGTAAAATCTCTTTCTCCTTCTCTCTCTCTCTTTCTCTCTCTCTCTCTCTCTCTCTCTCTCTCTCTCTCTCTCTATTGACTAGAGTGTTTGCCTTTTTGGAGTGAGATGTGTACTGCGTACCTGGTGAAAATGCACTTCTGCACTTACAGCTTGTAAAGGAATTTTGTGACTGTGGTTTATGGGGGAACAATTGTCAAGAGTGGAAAGCAAAAACCTTCTTTCATTTCAAATAAACTGGGAAAGTGTGTTACTGTTGGAAAACTCCTCTCCAGGTAGAGTCTGGCAGCACTCTTTATTACACTGGTAAGTATTGCAAAGAGAGAAAAAAGTATGAGTTTTATGATGAGTTTTGTTAGTGTGTGTGTGCTGTACATGTGAGTGCATCCAAGTATTAGTGCTGTGTGTGTGTGTGTGCGTGTGCAAATGCAAATGAAAATGCATGTTTCAAGCATGTACACAAGTGTATGCATCATGCTTTTGAATCTGAACATGCAATCATATTTGCCATCTTTATATGTACAGTGTAGGTTCACCCCTGCTCTCAGTGCACTCCAGGCTGCCAGTGGGCATAAGGCTTTACAGTGGGCCTCTGGGCCCAGGGCCACTGGCTCTGCTGTGTTCTGCTCTGCTGGCTGGGCTGGCCCTGTTGTAAAATGTGATCAGTCAGCTCCATTAGGGCCTGGACTGAGAGCTGCTGGGGACCGAATGGCCCGATCCCTGACTGTACCACCCAGACGCTGATCTCCAGTGATTGGCCAGACCAGAGAGCATCTAATGCCCAGTTGTACTACCGCTGGGAACACAGCCATGCAGCCTTGTTTACCAGACTCTCTCTCAAACTTATGTTTTACATTGAACTATATGATATGTTTGATAGTAATGGATTATAGAATCAGTAAAGCCTGATTTATGCTTCTGCGTATGTGTGTCTGCGTACATGCGCGGGTGTCGCCTGCCAATGCACACAACCACAGCTACATGCGACGCATTGTTGAGATTTGGGAGCATCTACGCAGAAGTATAACCTTAATGCTGCATGATGTCATCCCTCTGCACATTTTACCTGATTTCTGTTTTTACTAATCCTGTACAAACTAGTCTCACATTTGTGTCCAATGCTGGGCCTTTCCTTGCTCCCGCCTTTGAAACAAGATATCCCAAAACCGTAATAAAAAAGGTAATACTTATTGCATTGAAAGCCAATGGAACAATGAAACTACCTCACATGCTTTGTGTGTAGTCATATGTGTGTGTAGTCGTGTGTGTAGTCATGTGTAGTCAGGAAAGTGCAGCACCCACTCCCAGACCCTATAGGGCCCCCCTGCTGCTGTGTGGCTGTAAATCAGTTTGCTGATTTCTGCCTCAAACCATCATCTGACCCTTCCACTGTGGGCTGTATGCAGAGGCATTGGACTGTGAAGTAGACTTCAGATGATGGAGTAGACTTCATTGTTTATCGGTAGCATTTTACATTACAGCACACCAATTACAGGGTAGGAACTGTCGCTTACATGTCCTTCCAGTCTCCCTAAAATGGAACTTCCATATTGTAGTTCAGTAGAAAGATGAGTTTGTTACAGTATTATTACCCAATACCTATTGTGAAAGTACTAGATAACATGAAGGGAACAGTACTGCCAAGTAAAGTCAGGCTTGATACTTCAGTAATAATATAGTAACTACCTCTTTACCCTATTGAACCAAGTAATTGAGTAGCTACAGGTTAAATGCTGTGTAATATTGAGGTATCAAACCTGACTCTACTTGGCGGTACTGTTCCCTTGATGTTATCTAGTACTTTCACAATAGGTATTGGGTAATAATACTGTAACAAACTCATGTCTCCACTGAAACTGAACATGGAAGTGTCATTTAAGAGAGAAGGAAAGGATAGGTAAGCGATTGTTTCCCAGGTATTACCTAGTAATTATCTCATAATGTTTGCACAACTTGCTATAGAAATGTAATACTATTATAATGCTATTATTACAGCATAATATTGCTAACTATACAGATAACCTGTACTAACCATAATTTAACTGAGAAATTATATTATTATATTATGTTACCAGAAATTACCAGGTAGTTTCTTATACTTTCTATGCAATGACACACTTAACCCTGTAACTGGTGTACTGTAATGTAAGGTGCTACTTTATCTTACCCTACCTGAATTGTAACCTGACTTTTTATCTGGTCTGGCCTTTTGCCCTTTGGTCTTTCATACCTGGCTTGTCCTCGTTGGGCTAAGCACATCTTAACTGCAGTGAAGTGCTTGGGATTGGAGATTCTCTCCCCAGTCCTACTTCTCACCTAGCATCTGCAATTAATCCTCCCATGCTGCTTCAGGCTCCCATCTTGCAGGTTGTTATTGTTTCTCCTAAGCAATTTACCGCTGGGAAATTGATTTGTTTGTCGGGTGCACATGCAAGGCTCTGTTCATGAAAAATGGATAAATGTCAGTGTGGCGGCCTCCTGTAACGATAAGGACAAATACAAAGGGTGCAGCTGGAAACGCCCGGGCCAGATCTGCATTCTGTTTATCAGGCTGAGGCGGGGCGACACGTGGAGATAGCAACAGCCACTGCAACGCAATTGACCAGCGAGAAATAGTATAGATGAAATCTGCTGTCAAAGGTTGTGAGACCCAGCGAGATGCAGCGATACTAGAACAGTGTGGTGGAAACAGCTGCTGCCAGGGAAGTGTGGAGGCTAACAACCCTGCCTGCACCGCAGCACAAGCTTTCTAACCTGTCTGCTTTGCATAAAATCAACTTGGCTGCCTGTCAGTGTGTTGCTCTGTAATTAACCTGCGGCGGCCCAAAACGAGTGCCCTCTGAAAGGCTTCATTAACCTGTGCCTGAGAGAAGCAGCCATTGTCCTCCACCTCCCGTGACCCACACTAAACCACCAAAATACCTCCCATTTTTTTTCCCACTCACACAGGGAGCTGTAGTGGCTCATACACAGGGATGTAGTAGAGGGTGGACCCATCCAAACTCTACTTCAGAATAGTTTACCCACCCTTTTAAGCTAATAAAAGTCTTAATGATACCAGATCATACTTATAAATAGCATCAGACTGATTTAAGGGGAGCAAAAATAGGGATTTTCCAAGAAAGTAAAACATGAATGAATCCTACCCACATTTATTATCGCTATATTACTGCTCATACACACACAGCTGATGGAGAAGCACAGCACAGCAGCAAAACTAACCTGACTGCTGTTCTACTTCAAGTAGAACAGCAGTCAGGTTAGTTTGACAGGTAAGGACGTGGAATTTCATGACAATATCACCCCCCCAAACCACCACCACCACATCACACCGAAATTAAGCTTTCTTCTTGTTTAGTCAGCTTGACGTTTGAGCTGCATTTTTCCCACCATCAGCATGTAGTCCTGGAAAGCCAGAAACCCAGGGGACACAAGGTCTGTAGGTGTGTGTGTGTGTGTGTTTGTGTGTGCATGTGTGTGTGTGTGTGAGACTGCAGGGCTCCAGATCACTGCTTCTCTCCAGTCAGCTGTAGTAGCCAGTATGTGTGTCGTCTCCTGAGCGCAACACTAGCATGGCCCACTTCTGCCTGACCGACAAGACACACGGCTCAGGCTCATCTGGGCTCTTCCCTTTTGCGTGTTTGTGTGTGTGTTTTCTCGTCATTTGCTCTGTCAGTCTCTCTCTTACACACACACACTCTCTCTCTCTTTCTCTCTCTCCCTATGTGGGGTCCCTCCCTGAGTCCAGTCCTCATATCTCTCATAGACAGTCAGAGTAGAGCACACCCTCCACCCCCCCAACTCAAGAGGACATGGAACGTCCCAGGTGAATCAGGCAGATGGTATTGGCTCACAGCCAGGACCAATGCCGAAACGGACAGAAACACCTAGCGCACGCGCACACACACACACACACACACACACTTACATAAATATCCACGCACATGCACACACACATCTAGGTCACAGAGAGAAAAGGGAAGAGAGTCTCGGTGGGGAACCTTTACCCTACATCACAGTAGCTCTGTTTTTACAGTCTGCGGTGGCTCTGAGATCTGTGCTAGACAATATGGCCTCCCCTCTCATCCATTACTAAAACACAGTCACTGATGATGGTACATTATGCCTCACACGTAGGAGGTTTGTCAACCCTTTCAGCCTGTGTCTTTGACTGCATTATCTTGTACTGCTAGAGCTGGAGATTGGCGCAACCTTGCAGCGTGAGTACTTCAGAGAGTGTCTCCTATCATATGTCAGGCACTTGCTGCCCAGATTTTGGCAATGGCTGGAGATGGTATTAGCAGGCAGCTCACACTCTCCTTCCAGGCATCACTGGGTAACTAGGAGACAGTGGCAGAATGATGGGGACTATGGCCACATCATGCATGAATCCTCTTCTCTCCTCATCTCCTCTGTGTGTGTGTGTGCACACGTGCGCGTGTACATGCATTGCCTCCAGCCAGGCCATGCCTCGTGCCCATGGCCAAACATGTCACTCCAGGCTGCCGTGTGCTCATTATGCCATTAGCTGCCTGAGGCCTCACTCCATTTGCTGGGCAGGAAGTGTGACGGAGTCCTTTCACAGGGTCACCCATCCTGCTGGAGGCAGGTCAGATGAGCGTGTGTGTGTGTGTGTGTGTGTGTGTGTGTGTGTGTGTAGGTGTGCGTGTGTGTGTGTGTGTGGAGAGACAGGCAGAGTGTAGGTCTTGCACTGAGAGAATGTATTTGACACAAATCATGATTTAGCGCAGGGTGTGAGCTGTGTTACCTGTTACAGTCATTTGATATATGTTTAGCTTGCACCGCTCCACGTAACCTACTGTTGTAACCGAGGATATACAAATCAACAAGATAGATTATCAAGAAGTATCAAGAAAGATAGATCAATCGTTAGCTCTACTGCAAAGCAGAAAAATATAAAATATGTATACTTCAAGTCATTTTTCAATATACACATAATGCAATAAAAGTGAGGTACCTATCTGTCATCTTACCATGCACATACAGTCACAGAGATGTGATCCTCAGGCACCACTTCATATCTTGGTGTGTAAGGAGTTAATCCATTA
>OOFE01032519.1:15682-37744 GCA_900323365.1 Monocentris japonica | reverse complement strand
ACACACACACACACACACACACACACAAACACACACACACACACACACACACACACACACACACACACATACACAACTCCAGTCTAGGATCCCTATCAGCCCATCTATCAAAGAATATACATAACACACATTAATATACACAGACCTCTGTTAAACCCCGACTCCAAACACACACACACCCCCACACACAGAGTCCCAGCTAGCCCACACACAGAGACAGATGGAGGAGGAAGATCCCAAGCTCCGCTGTCAGTCAAACAGTCCTGCACGCCTTCTGCTCCGTGACAAAATAACTGCACTTACCATTCCTCTCTCCACTCTCTTCCTCATTCTTACATCTGTCAGGGAACCAGAGTGCAAACTACATCATGTCTCCACATTCTTCAACACAGATTCCTCAAAGAGGGGAGAAGAGTGGGAAGGGTGAAAACATTTTGAAGAGTCCATCCAACTCTCCTCTCCGATGACCTCATCACTCACCTAGACAGGCCGACCCATCGGGGGCGATCTCGTGTCCGTCAGGGCAAACACACTGGAAGCTGCCCTCTGTGTTTACACACTCGCCTCCACGGCAGAGCAGAGGGTTCCGCTCACACTCATCTATGTCTGACAGGGGGGAAGACACACACACATACATACACACACACACACACACACACACACACACACACACACAGAGTGTTACATCAACCAGTAATGAGACTCTCTGTTTTGTATGTATGAATTCACCCAGGAATTCAATCAAAAGGCGTCAAAGGCAGACCAGACGAGAGAAATAAAGCATTAAGTATTTTCACAGATGGCAGAACATTGGGCTTGTAACTGCATATAACTGCATGTGTGTCCTTTGTATGCAAGTCAAGAATGTAATAAAGCGCAATTATCTAGTGGTTTTGCAAAAGTGAGGGACGGTGGCTGCAGAGAATACAGCTCTCAACGCACCACAGGGGTTCCAATAAGGCAGTTAAGCTCTCGCTCTCTCTCTTTCACGTGCACACACATAGAAACACACAGCCTGCACATTTCAGATTACATCAGTCGTCTAAACAGTGAGTTCCAGGCCTGGCATGTTGGCCCAAGCACCTCATCCAGGGCTTATGGCCCCAGAGGGAGGGGAGAGATGGCTGGGTAGGGACTTGGACTGAGCGGCAAGCCTTCCCTACACTTAGAGCCCTTTATAGGTTGGCACAGCTCTCCACTCTCAGATGCTGCCACTTTAACAGGGTGTGAGAGAGAGTTGTTAAGGAGATCAGGTTTCCCACTCATGTCCTTGTAGACTAAATATGATTTCACATGAACTGCTCAGTCTCTGCATGTAAGGGGATAACAGGACCAGATGATCTAAAGCTGGAGGGGAGATTTGGTGTATAGCGTTTATAGACATCGGTGAATGCGTCTGTGAGTTTAAGTGTGTGAGGATTTACCACCCACCCATGCAGTTTTTCATCATCATGAAGCCGCTCTCGTATCCTGGGAGGCACTCGCACTCAAAGTCTCCGGCCGTGTTGACACATGTGCCCTGTCCACACAGGTCCGGAGAGATGCGGCACTCATCGATATCTGCAGGGAAGAATGCAACAGTACTCATCTCAGCCCATAGCGTGGGAATACTTCTCTTTCAGACCATGCTAATATTCACTCCTGCAGAAAGATTCATTCAGAGAGTGCGCTATGTTTATAATAATAACAATAATCATCTTTATTTGTACAGCACTTTTCAACACACAGTTACAAAGTGCTTTACAAGGGAGTGAAAAGCA
Source organism: Monocentris japonica (assembly GCA_900323365.1). Lineage (NCBI taxonomy): Eukaryota > Metazoa > Chordata > Actinopteri > Trachichthyiformes > Monocentridae > Monocentris > Monocentris japonica. The sequence goes on along the minus strand of OOFE01032519.1, from coordinate 35,984 downwards.
AACAGATAAAATCAACAGTAGTAGCAATAAAAGCAAGATAAGAAATATAAAAGCAAGGAAAGAACCATAAAAAGAAGGTCAAAAAGAATGAATAAAAGGTCATTACATAAAAGCTCCTCTATAAAATGAGTTTTACAAAGTGATTTAAAGGATGATATAGATTTAGCCAGGCAGGCTGTTCTGATGGCAGTGGTCTTGTTTTTTATCTACATTTTGGAAAAGCCAGTCGGGACCTGCTCGAGGACCTCAGGCTAATATGAGGTTAAAACGTCTCTGATATTACGAACTTTAGATGTAGAAGCATATAAATTGCTTCGGAGTAAAGTCATGGCAGTGGCATTTCAACTGAGAATGGTGAGTGTACATTTCAGCAGTAATGTAGCTAACCAGACTGGAGGGACCAGCTCCAACAAGACTCCCATTAGGCTGAATGAGCTGAATGTAGGCAACGACTTTACACCACTTTACTGTGATTAGCTTTGGCACAGGGCTTCAGAATGAGGGATTGATGGAGAACGGCTAGACTTGTAGAGATATAGCGGAGCTGCTATGTGTGATGGCTGATGCTTGGCAAGCATCCTGGCAGAAACTAGCAGTTACATATAAGTTGTCTGCTACATATCAGTAATGGATGAAGTGGTAACCCCTACGCAACTTCAAATTCAAGTTCAAGGTCAAGGCTTTGTAGTTATTTACTTAACTATTATACAGAGTAGGTGTGAGCTAAAAGTTACATTTGTCAGAGTCAGTGGTTTTGAAAGCTCCTGAGAAATGCTCTATAAATCAATTTAACTCTGAGGTTGTGCATTGCACTCACCGGTGCAGTTCCTCTCGTCGGAGTCCAGAGCGTAGCCATTGTCACAGCGACACCGGAAGCTGCCGATGGTGTTTCTACACCTTCCATTTGTGCATAGGCTGTTTATCATCCTGCACTCATTTATATCTAAGAAAGGAAGAGGGAGTAGAGAGAGAGAGAGAGCGAGAGAGAGGATGCCGTGTTTAAAGAGAGTAGTCCATATCTATGAAACAACCTACCCAGTATCTGGAGTCTCACCACTCCAAGGGAATACCTTTGAGGAAGGGCCTGCCATTGATGAAGTCTCCCCTGTGGGAGAAGCCAGGGCCGCGGGGGCAGAGCTGGGTGTATTCTGGAGAGCCCTTCTCTGGACACTCATCACATTCAGGGCCCCAGGCCACACCCACTGAGCAGCAACAGGCGTCTACACGGTGCTTCCCTGGGACAGGGGCCCCACAGCGTTCGTCCTCGTGGGTCAGGTAGCACTGCTCCGTACGCAGGTCTGGAGGTCACAGACACGTATATTAAATACAAAGAATATCGCCATCGAGAGCTCTAAATTCCACAAAACACAAGCATGTATTTTCAAGCAAGGCAGACACACCGACACCCACGTACATACACAACTACATGTGACACATCTAGTTTATGATGACATTGAGATAGTATCACACACACACACACAGATACACACACACACACACACACACACACACACACACACACACACACACACACTACCATCATCATCAACCTTGGACTCCCAAGAGAAACTGATGGTCTCATACAGGGGAGATGCATGTCTGGCTTTGTGTGTGTGTGTGTGTGTGTGTGTGTGTGTGTGTGTCTTAAGATCCTCTCTGGGGAGGAATATTTCTGATTCAGCAGGCCCTCCATCTTTTTCAGACGGCCAGTGAACAAAAGAAAAACAAGGAAAACAGAATAAAAACCAGCAACAGAGAAGCAACGCGTTCAAACCCCGTCGCATCGAGACCTGAGGGGTTTATTTATTATTTACACATCCACAAGGAAAAAAAATCAAATGTGCCGCAAAGCCATCGCTGTCAAACTATTAATTTAAGGGAAAACATTTTGCTTTTTATTATTATTTTTATGGTTTATCTTCTATCATGAAGGCCTTCCTGAGAGCGTCATATATCCATCCTTCTATCGTCAATCTTCTATCATATTATTTCATTTGTATTTCCCAATTTATTTTAGTTTCCAACGAGTGCATGAGGATGTTTCCCACGTTATGGCGCCACCGCCGCTGAAGCATGATGTCATCACCACGGGACCCAGCTGCGGTTACACCCCAGCTCTGATTACCTATAAGCCAATCAGCTTTAACTACATGATCAATAGAAGGTTGGGGAGGAATGGATTGCATGCAGTGATATTGCAGTGATCTCGTTCCATACAAGTGGCACCTGCAGTCGTTCCTAATCACATTTGATTGTGAGAATATGGACTTTGAAGGTTTTTTAAATTGTCTTTGCACTAAAAATGGACGATGATGATAATGATGACATCATTCAGATGACAGTCTGTAAACTTCCTTTTTCATTTTGGAAGCAAAGTAATCCCAAACTAAAGGAATGTGATCAGACTGGATCACTAAACCACTGGGTTAAACCAGGAATTACAGTGGCTAGGAGTTGATCTGCAGTGGAACACACTTTAAACGTAGCCTTCCCAGCTACGATCAATAGTTTGTGTCCAATCAACGCATTCTTAATCAATAAGTCGTCAGCCAATCAACTTTAAATGGAAAATCAATACTTATCACCACAGATCAATGTTGACCTTTAAGTTAGTGATGAGTCTACACTGGCCTGATCCATAGTCATTACTGTGAATGCCATGATGTCATCCATTGGCGCGCACACACACACACACACACACACACACACACACACACACACACACACACACAGCCAAATCCAGAGAGAGTCAGGTGTTTATCAAGCACTTGCCTAAGGGTGCAAAAGCTGCTTGTGCACCTGTTACCTACTGTCTTGGAACTGTTATCACAATGCTTTACTTTTTTATCCTGTGGGACAGATGCATGATAAAGAAACACACACACACACACACACACACACACACACACACACACACAAAGACTATTATGTTGATGAGCATACCTTCACAGTCTAGTGGTTCACTCCGGTTGGTTTTGTCGTGGGGACAGAGCCAAACTAAGGCTGTTGTTTGTGTCTCCATCTCCGGCCTTGAATAGCCTTTGTCTCCTCTTTTATTTGTTAACGAGAGAGCATTTCTTTGTCCTTCACAGATGGTGGCTTGGGATACATTGGATTATCAGTGCCCATGTTAATAGCACTCATACGTTTTCATCTTTTCGCAGCAAACGTCATAAGGATATAAAGTGGAAAAATGTTTGCCCCACCAGCTGGCAGCTTGTACATACAGTATGTTTATGTGGGTGTTTTGCCTGCCAGCAGCCCAGTTGGGACGACAAAGAAAAACAGTGAATGATCGGTAGACAAATGGGACAGTTTGTCCAATAGACTCAGAGAATGGCCTATTCATTCTTCCAGAGTGTGATAGGGTATGCTGGTCACCAGAACCAATGGACTCACACTGGACCTTTTTCAATTGTGAGAATAGTTCCCAATAGACTTCACATTACAGCAAAGGCAATTTAACTCTGTTGACAGTGTAAGCTTTAAAGTGTGCTGACAGATATAGTCTTGGATTTTTTTTTTAGTTTTGACTCCATGTAATAGAGCTGCTCCAATGCTTTTAATTTCTTGGACAGGACGGTGTTCTGCAGTTGAACCAATTTATCCATGGAGACCTAAAATGTTTTGGATGTAATACATCAAACGGACCCCGTATTCTTTCCCACTCCCCTAATGGTTTCAACTTAAATGCAGAAACAGATGTTTGAGGCTAGCTTTGTACTTGACTCGAATTTCTGCAGCATAGGAGCAGTTAGATATCTTTCTTCTTTTTTTATCAAAGCAATTTGCTGCATCATCTTGCTATTTTGGATCTGCTTAGCTGTCTTTTTTTGTAGTCCCATCACAGTGTGGCTGCGTGACATGATAAAAGACATGCTCCTCTTGTCTTTTTCTCTTGCACTTTTTATTTCCCTTTTTCATTCTCTCATCCCCTCATTTCACATTCTGTGTAGCCTTTCTTTCTTTGATGCAACCACTCACATTGACTTGGCACACACACACACACTCAAAGTTCATTAATGCTGTCCATCCGCCGTCTCGCTGCCTTTGTATTTATTTGAAAGAGCAGGACTCTCCATCATTGTCCTCCTGTTATAGCACTGTCAGTTTACTTGTTTCAGGGAGCAAGTGGCCTGTGTTTTTGCCAAACTGGTCAGGTCCGATTCAGGATCCTCCTCTGTTTCGCTGACACTCACACAGAGATAAAGATAAAGATATACACGGGGAGCAGCTAGACTTCTGCTGATTCTACCTTTTCAGTTTGGTGGAAAGATGCCAGGGGAGTGGGGGGTGGGGCAGCATTGCATAATGTCCATTCACAGAGTTTCCTGAACTTTTTCCCAGAAACTAGGCAGGGCCCAACACACACTCCTACAGTAAGTGTTCTGTCGGCATGGAAACAGCTCAACTCTGGAGCCTGTCTGTTCTTCCACCCCTTCCTCACCTAACTTTCCCTCCTTGACGCTAAAGCTCAAAGGGTGTCATTTCTACTAACCCACTTTTGAGCAAACAATAAATTGTTATCAAGCAACTGTCACTCATGTTAGATTGAGGCAATTATTCCAAACCGCTCAGTCATAGTTATTCCATGATGCAAAGGCTGTGTGCTTTGGCCTGCATATAGTGCAGATTTATGTTCTGTCTGCTTTCAGTAACTCCTTAATTTATATATAAACATCATTGTTGATGTTGTATAGCTTAAGTTATGATACTAAAAGGTGCATTAGGTTTTAATTTTCTTTTTCAGTCAGAACAGCTTACCCATGATTTTTACAGCCACACCACTTTAGCCCACAGCTTGAGTGCCTGTGTTTCTTGATTGATGACAGGTAGGAACCACATGCAGCGATTGGACCATTTTATTCATCACATCCATCTGTTCTGTGAAATAATGAAACCTTTAACGAGGTTTTAATGCGCATTCTCCCCTCAGCTATCAGAGTGACAATCCAAGTGATTATACCTGGGCCTCAGGGACCAAATGACTTTTTGAAACATGTTTTTCCCTTTTTGAATGCTCAAGAACTCACGAGACAGCATGAGACAGCAGTCAGTACCAGATTCCCTTGCGGAATAAAATATTGTCCCATGGGCAATCTCAGGCATCAAGTGATCTGTGTGTGTGTGTGTGTGTGTGTGTGTGTGTGTATGTGTGTGCATGTCCGTGATTGTATCTGTGTGTCCGGGTGTGCGTGAGGGAGAGGGGGGAGCCATTTTGGAGATGAGTCTACCTTTCCTAGAACTGCCAATGGAAAGAACATCAAGAATATCACTGTTGCTATCCAACTCTTCTATCCTTGCTTGCCCTCTTACCTTTACTTTCCCTCGAGTTTTCCAGATTACCTCAGAAAGGTGCCTCAGAAACCAAACCATCTCATGTTCGAGCACAATCCAGATGGACCATTTGGAGCCAGAGACAACAAAACATTGTTCAGACCTCAGTGAACATTTGTGAACTTGCGCTCTTGAAGTCGCACCCTGGCTTCTGTCTCTGGTATTTAATGGTCACAGAATGCGAGACTGGGATCACTCACAGGTCCCATTGAGCATCAGACTGTATTGAAGTCTGCTTTTGATTCAACGGCGGCTTGTGCCCAGACGTTGTGGTTTCCTGCAGGAAAGCACATCCGGTTCTAGGGAACAGAATGTGTCCCTCTGGAAGGCCATTGGCCGTCATTGAGTATGAGGACAGAGACAGCAGCCATGGGGGAGGATGGAGGACATGTGTTCCCTATCAGTAAACTCAGGAAGAGTCATTGACTGAGTCTTCAAGTGTAATAAATTCAAAATTAATGCAAAAAGACACCCAAACAAAATTTGTTTCAAGCAAGTTATTGTTGTGATCATAGACAGTTCTGTCAATATTCTCCCAAAGCTCTGTGATGCAATCAAGAGACACATCCTGGATCTGCTCTACCTTCATCTGCAATGAATTACAAAAGATTTGGTGGACTTGTAGAATATGTTTTTTTAGATTTTACAACACATCCAAACTGTAACTGAGCTTTTGCAAATGAGCTGTACATACATACATACATACATACATACATACATACACACTGCAGTGCTATCAGGTATGAACCTGAAAATGTGCTTAAATTCACAATCACCCTGAGTACTGTTCACTCAGTCAGTCTCCCATTCACTGTCCATGGAGCTGTCCCAGGATTTGTTCCTTGATGACATCAGCAAGACAGTCTTGGCTCTCTTGTTTCTAGCTTTCTAGAGAGACATGTTCATTTCCACAAATCAAGTCTGAACTGCCAAAAACCAATAGGAATAACGTGATAAACATTTCTAATTTTTCCATTCCGGCACGGTTTGGTTTGGGCAAACTCATGACCACACTCGTCCTCTGTGAAGTATACTTTTCTTCAAAACTACAATAAAGAGGTTTTTTACACCAGTGCTCCGTGCTTCTTTCGGATAAAAACAAATCATCTCTTATCTTTTGGATGATAATACACAGTTGAACATCTGTCTCCAATGAGATTAAGAATCTCTGTACTCCATTATGCCTCGTGTTTTTTCCTGTTGTTTACTTCAGATAAGCATCTGTAGTGCGGCTTCCTATCGTTTTCAGCAGAAGCCCCCCGTAGCTGTGGATATATAATTGGTAATAAGCAGACGTAGCGCATGAAGCAAATTATTTCCTGTTGAAGAGACTCTTCATCACCAAAACTGAAGTGTTATATTCCCTAATGAGCCCATGTTTGATGTCACACATCCATGATATGAAACAGTGTTTTGCTGCAAATTAGCGCTACTTTTTGCTCTGCGAAGGTCTTAGGCTCTGTCAGGCCTACGTGAGGGCCCGTCCAAGTCTGCTCCGTGTTTGTACGTCTTGGACTTGCTAATCAGATGCTAATGCTTCTGAGTGGCTGAGTGGTGAGGCGAGGCAGCTACAGAATGGTAATCAGCGTGGAGTAGGCCTGCAACAAAGAGCCTGATTATTTCAGTTCCTTTTCCATCCACAAGCCCAGATTCAAGCATTCAATTATACAGTTCTTTTTGAAATGTTGCTTGAAGTCAATACAGTGTGATTAGGACGTAGTGTGATTTCAGTAATCTTTTTTTGTCAATATGTTTCCCCCAGATAGTTAACACAACACTTGTTTTGTAATTAGTTGGAAATGGAGATTTTCTCCACCTGAGTGATTTTCCATCTGTTCACATTGATCAGTGGAAATCAGCGCTGCTACCACTACTCTGTTTTGATCCCAGTAACAGGAAATACTTCTTTGTTTGTCTCGTCATTAAAGTAGGTTGTTTACATGCTTTGTGACTGCAGCATGTTTGTCGAGCTCAGGTTGTGTTTGGCGCCGCCACACAACAGATGGCATTATGGCCCTCCGAGGGCCAGTGAAGGGTTAGGGTCAACTGCAGAGACAGATGTAAGTTCTTAGTCCACTAACTGTGACTGCATGCGTCACACTGCCCTTCTGTGTGGAGTTTGATCATGTTGGTCCTGTGTTGAGGCTCTGTTGTTTTGTGTCATGCTGTACCGTGAAATGATGCTTTGTGCTGCAAAGTTGTTGTTTTTTTTTGTGTCAGAAATGTGTTGTATCGTACTGTGGTGTCCCTGTTATGTCGTCTGTCACGTCGCCTTGGTTGGTCGTGTGTGTGTGTGTGTGTGTGTGTGTGTGTGCGTGCGTGCGTGCGTGTGCGTGCGTGTGCGTGCACATATGTATGTGCATGCATGTGTATGTTTCTGTATATGTGAGTGTGTGTGTATATTGTGTCTTTGAATTGGGCATATTTATTGTTGCAGATTTCAGTCCTCCAGGCTATGCACAACCTGCCTCATTACTTTTGTGGATTGGATAGCGTTTATATTATTTGATTATTGGATCACTCTCCTTGCATGCTGACTCTCTCAAAGACTCATTAATCACCTTTCTTGATTTACCCAGTCATTGTTGTCTGTTAAAATGGAGCCTTAAGGCTATTGTTTGTTTCTATTCCTTGTACCAAGTACTTCACCTTTTCTTCATTTTTTTCAAGCCTGGTCTGCAGTTCAAGGGGAGCTAAGGATCGATATGGCGCTCACAACAAGAGGGCAGCAAGTCCAGTAGTGGAGCAGCTTAACAGCTCCACAAAGACCTGGGTGTTTGGGCTGGGAGGCAGGAGATCAATGGTGTAAAATGGGAGAGAATTAACAATGGTTCCAGAGCAAGGGGAGGACAGTCTGCTTTGACCCGCTGTGTGTAGAGACGACAGGCTTCACCCTGTAGCCCAGATAATCGCTCTGCTGGAGGGGGATAAGGCCAAACAAGAATGACAAAGTAAAAGCACTTGCCCATCTCTTGCTAAAGGGGCAATTGATATCCCAAACTATGGGATAACTTATTATAGCTTGTTTTATCTCACATTTATTACTTTCGGATCACTTTTAGGTGTATTGACTATTTTGTTTTGCAGTCATTTGCAACAGCACGTCAATTATCACACATAATGTGTGATCACACATTATGTGTGATAATTGTGTTGTTTGCTTTAATTATTTCTATTGACTCGAGAGGTGTTGATCTCCTTTTCCATTGCTTTGACAAGGACTTTTTACCCTTGTAACCTGTGTCTACAAAATATTGTCGCTGTTGGGTGAAAACCTCAAAACTCCACTTTGATTTTCATGTTTTAACAATTTAAGGATTACATGCTCCTCTGTGGATTGAGACAATTCTACAACCCTTGGGTTTATGAAATCCTTTCAAAACCACTTAGATAAACAAAGATAAAAACAAGGCTGTTTTTCTTCCTGAAAAGTTGACACTTTGGAGATGCGAGGTTTTCTATCCACACTGTACCAAGGCAAACAGAAATAGCTACTTTGTGTGTGTTTTAAAGCTCATAGGTCATGGCTACTAAAAGTTATACAATCCACATTTGTGGAGTTGCCACCCAGGGCCTTGAAAGTGACAACAAAACATAAACTATGAAGTAATTTTTCTGTTTCACTACTCTTGTGAGCAAAGCCATGATATTAGAGTTGTTTTTAAATGACATACAGTATGTGCGGTTGCCGAGTAACTTAAAAGCTCATCTCTCTCCTCCAGTCTGCTCATGTCTCTAACTTGCTTCTCATCCCTCTTTTTTCTATTCCTCCATTAGATTAACATTGATGTTCATTAACACCTGATCTACCCGGTGTGCCTGTGCACCGGGCCTGGCACTGTGCCTCCATAGGAAATCAATGGTGTTTTCATTCATCTAGAGATGGGGGCCCAGGTCATTTTCCCTCTACACTCAATAGTTGCACTAGTGATTACCAGGCTAGTAAAGGCTGGGACACAGTGATTTTTAAGTGACTGTGGGCATCACGACTCTAACCGCATCAATGCAATGATGTGTGACACTGACACATGATAGAGCAACAGATCTACTCAAATGGAAGTGAGAAATTTGAGCAGAGAAATGAAAAAAGAGGGGAAAGAGAATGAGCATGGGAGGATGAGAGATATGGTAAATCATGCCTATCATCTCCCTTCTCTTCCATTACCGATCAGGGAGTGAAGGACGATGACGAGTTGGCCAATTTCCCCAAACCCCCCAGAGTATGTCCTTGAAAGTGACAAATTACTGGGTTAATTGCGTCGGGGTCATGGCCATTTGAAGGGAATGAGCCACTTTATTTGGAGGGAAAATCCATAAGGGGAGTTCATTCCCAATCTGCGCTGTCTCTGGTCGGATTCCGATGAGGGATGGCCACGGTCCCCGGGGAAGCTTCCTCAACCATTCCACGCGGAGATGTACAGTAGATACAGTATATAACAGTGATTAAAAGTAGGTAAGCCTGGAAATCAAGAGGGTTTTACTCAGTTCAGGGCCACAGCAACAATATTCCCCAGCCAGATTCCCCAGCCAGTTGCGTGACAGGGAAGATGTATTTTTTTCTCTCAAACTACCTACCCTTGGGATCAATTCCATTTAATTTCCTGTCTGATAGATGAGGAGGGGGACAACTCCATTGGAGACCTATTGAATTTTCTGGAACAGCATTCATCCCTAAATCTGGCCACCTGTGTGTACTCTCTACTCTCTCTTCAATCCACCTCTTAGTACCCCAATGCATTTTCAAACGCCTCTTTCGCAAGTGTTGAAGGCGGGCCAGACAAATAATATGAATTTACATCTTCATAAGTACATGCTAGATTGAGTGGGGTCAGCGTTCAGCCATTAAGGAGACAAGTAGTGGGGCTTGTTGAGCTGGTGTGGAGCGTCTGTTGGCATAGTTTCAGTGGTAACTATGAGCAGAATTTTTTTCTGGGCAGAGCCAAGCAAGTGGTGGCCTGTGTATCTGAACCAAAGCCAGTTCCACCATCTCTGCCACGCTGAGATTAGGGGGAGAAGAGGAAGCCTTTGTACAACCAACTCTCCCTGTGGCATGACAGCGGAGAGGCAGGGAGCAAAGGCAGGCAGGCGGGCCGGATGGCTGGCTGGCTGGCTGGATGAACGAGGGAGGTAGGGGAGTTAAGGAGGTAACGTGGGAAATGGTGCAGAGGAAGAAAGAGAGAATGAGCTCTCTTTTTGTCTCCAACTGTACATGGAGAGGAATGGGAGGGTAGCGGCATCCTCCAGGACACTGATAATAGGTTGACAGAACTCACTCTCCCACTCGCTCCATCCCCACTCTGTGTTCTCTCTTTCTTCCCTGCCTCCCTCTCTCTATCTCGCTCATTCCCTCTCTCCCTTTCTCTGACTCAGTTTCTATGGGAGCAGCGAGCCAGAGGAGCCTTGAAGTCAGAGGGAAGGTAGAAGTAAAGCCAGGTGTGCAGGGGAACATGATGGGCCCTGAGGTTGGGTTGAGAGGTGAGGGACAGACACTGGAGTGTGTGACAAAAGGATGAGCTTCACTGCTAATGACTCCCACAGGGGAAGCCAGCTGCTCAGCTTGCTAAGGCTTACACGTGCACTGTTAATGTGTAGGATAGACTCACCGGTGTGATAGTGCATGCACACACACACACACACACACACACACACACACACACACATACACACGTACACAAACGTTACTTGGACAAACTGGACTTGGACATCAAGAAGCACGGTCGTGCAAACACACTCACCCACGCTCATTGATTAATGTGTTCATTTCGCCCTCTCTTAAAACCCTCTCCCCTTCTTTCTCCCTCCCTCCCTCTTTTCCCTTCTCTGTCTCGCAAATGCCTCAAAAAAATTCTGCACTGTCCTCCATATGCACCCGGGTGCCATGAGGAATTAAGCAGTATTGCTTATGAATTCAGATGTTATATTCCATCAAGCCAGTCAGTGGATCGGCCCTGGTTTATTAGAGAGATGTTTCAGCACAATAAAGCATAATCAATAATACAGTGGACACTCATCTATGTGATAGCTAGAGATCTCTAACCAATCCCCCTATGCAGGAAAAAGAAGAGCTCTATAGCAATGCATGTGAGCCCTCTAGTGTTACACTATCTACTTTCATGTACTTGGAAAATAGCAGCAGTAAGAAACTGCTGCATGTAGGGGCTGCACACCATGTATCTGTGCTTTGCTCAGAGTCCACTCTGTTTCCTTGTATGTTGCTTCATGCATCCCCTTGTTATAGCTTTCCTAATTAGCTAAATGTTCCAATGACCAGTCGATCTCCAAGGGATCAGCTTACTGCACGGGAAACACGGCTCGCACAGTGACATTTACATTATCTCAGCTGAAATGTAATTTCCCTGAATGGAATCCTGTACTCAGCCAATATGTTTACTAGACCGTATTTCCCTCCATTCATATGGCGCTTGAAAGGGACATTTAAAATGGCATGAAATCCATGACACTCAATATACGAATTACCATTCAGGTGACATTTGCCCAGAGATTTGTGAGGGAGAGATTTCCATCGCTTTAGGAGAAATAAAAAAGCTTGAGAAGGCCTGGACTCTATCCGGTGAATAATGTGATATTTAGTAGATGTGACATTTTAAAAGAGGCTTTAAAATCCAAGCATTGATCAAATGTAGGGTGACAAGCATCATACCACAGTTAATGGCTTTCTAGCTGAGACCTTCCAAAGGCTCATTATAGACTGTGGGTACATTATGGCAACTGCAATAGATATTCTATATCTGTGTATGTGCTCAATTTAACTGTTCAATGCCATGCTTGTATTATATGAGCAATATCTTAACACACTGCAGATATACAAATAATGCATCGATGCAGCATCAGCTATACTGTTGATGTCAAAGGGAGCCAATAATGGAGAATGGCCATACTGGATGTAAAGGGGAGTCGAATGTCATTGTCCATGTTATACAACTGACCTTGGTCCATTTCAATTTTTATTCTTGTGCATTGTGCATTTCACATGCATGTACTGTGTTCACTTTTCTTTATTTACTTAAAGATGATGCATTTCAGTTTATTCTTGTGGTTTGGAGGCCATGGTGGTATTCTGGTGACTGAGACTGACTTTTCCCAAAAGTCATCCTGACAAATGATTGTGTGTCTCCCCTTGTCTAAAAGGGCCCTATGACACAAGTGGTCCTTGCTATCCAGGCAACAGTAAATTCTTACCAGGTAGAGAAAAAATTTTTAAAAAAACCTGGCAGACAAGTTCTATTCATATCACCCTTGTTTGTCTGCTCATAATATCTCTAGTGCAGTCATTTTCCTCATTTAAAGACCCAATCTGTGAAATACGACGCCCACTGCTGAAACACGGTTGCCCCACTGTTTGCTTTACTTACATCCTGCAGAAATTTACTCAGTTGAAGGCATTGTTTTACTCTGGCGTTTATTGTCTGAGCTTTTGATACATGGCCTGAAGGAATGCAACATCTAAACACCAGCTTGACATTTATTTACTTATTTATTTATATTAATTTATTTTGACACTGTAAATGATTTGTCTACATTTTGAATGTTTGCAAACCCAGTAAGGCAGACCTGAATTTAGAGTTATGATAGGTTAATCCACAAATAAAAGTGTTTAAGAACATTATGTGATTATATACAAAGACTAGTGGGACGAATTGTATCTCACTATTTATTACCATTGCCTTGTCATTGTTGCATGATATTCATGGATGTCAAATAATGTTGAAAGCATAGTTTGAAGTTATTGTCCTGTGTTTAATACTGGATTTAGTATAATATTTTGAATTTGTGTGTGTGTGTGTGTGTGTGTTTGCACACGTGTGCATATACTGTAAGTGCTGTAATGAGGGAAATCAGTTCTGGGTTGACTAGTTGCCTCTGTAGGGGAGTGAACTTACTGAAGCCTGATAATTAATCACTGTGTGTGTGTGTGTGTTTGTGTGTGTGTGAACGTGATTGTGAATGCATTTCTGCATACCTGTGTTCAGCATTGTGTGCACACGTGTGCATGAATGCAGCACCTCTGCATTTTTGCAAACGTACGTAGGAGTGAGTTTCATTGTGTCCAGTGTTTCAGCAGTCTGCATAGATGTGTCAGACTTACCTATTGTAAGTCGCTTTGGATAAAAGCTTCTGCTAAATGCCTGTAATGCAATGTAATGTAAAAAACAGGAAGTAATTGATGGATTGGACAAAAGGTCAGAACACAAGGGCATCATGGGATTGCACCAGAAAAAGGCCATTTCACCTCAAAATGTCTTAGCTGCTGACATGCAAATCAATCACTCTGACTGAGTACTAACGTGAGCATGATGGATTTTGGTCTCCTATCTTACAAGAATGTGGACTTTTTTTTTTTTTTAAGAAACAGATTATGCGTTTGTGAGGATACGTCAACATTCGACACAAAGATACCATGAAAGGTGCGTTATCATCATCATATGTTATGTTTAATGCGTCAAGTGGATCAAAGGAAGTTCAAAATGTGGTTAAAACCTTTGGAAAAAAATCAGAGTGTAGGAAATGGGTAATGTGAAAGATGTATAAATAAATGATGTATTATCCCCCCCCCCGGGGATCCGGGCTACCCCACCACTCTATGCACCATGTAATTGTGCTAATCATGTGCATGTGGAGCTCAAAGAGATAGCTAATATTTGAAATATATCCCACAAATTCTTTTAGTTTTCATGTGGAAGGCACCCTCTATCGGACCAAAATGGAAGTCAATAACCTTGACATGAAAAAAGTTGGACATCAAGGTGAATAATCACATCAGTGATGGATCGCTAGCCTGCTGTAGCTATCCAACTTCTGTTCAATTAATTGAAGGCATTCAAATTGATGGGACTCAATAACGTCTACAGCCTTGACACCTGACTGATCAACTGCTAACATAAGGTATTATGATTCATCTTCTATATACAGCCATAGAAGTCGACCAAGATTGTTAAGATCCCTATGTGGTGATGGTCTTGTTGATCCTGTGACTGTGTTTGAAAATTGCGATGCTCCCTAGATGGAACTGACGCTTGTTGCCATGAGCATTTAACCATGCTAATTTGGTTGCTATGGGTGACCAACTGAGGAGCTGGCAAACTGACCGCAGCTAGTGGCATTGCCAGACCTCCTGCTCTGATTGGTTGGCTGGCAAATATAAAAGTTGATTTGCATCCTTTGTTTTCACAAAAGCCTAATAAGAGACAAAGGGGAAGACAGGTGAAGGCAGAGTATGTGAGGGAGGGTAGGATGAATTGCTGTAAAGAGGTATCATAACGGTGCAATCAATAGGCGCACAGATCCTAGATCTGTTGATACTATGAATTTTCAAAGCACCCCTCCCCACCCACTCACTCACCCCCCAAATGTCCAGTCTTTCATGTGGAGTTCTAAAATCAGCGAGCTCCACCAGCAAGCTGAGTTTGCCTCTCTCAGCACAGTTTATCTGGCCGACCGCCGTGCTGTGCAAGTGTTGTCCTAGGGCTGCTGTGGGCTTTTGCTGCCCACATCCCTCTCCATCGAGACCGGCTCCTCTTTGCTTCTTCGTGGCTCCGGACTAATGCTGGCAGCAGGACTGAGCGCTCTGTAGATGTGGAGAGAGACATAACAGGCTACAATTCCCCAAATCCCACAACAAAAGTCACTCTAAGATTAATGAGTGAGTGTAATGTCTGCTGGGTGCTTGCTGGGCCATCTAAAACTTGGACCAATGGACATGAGATAACTTCAAGGAATCAGGGGGGTTCAGTTTTGAAGTTTTGGAATGATTTTTTTTGTCTTTATCTGTGTCAAGGCAAAAAAGAATCTTGTTGTGCTACACCTATATGAATATATCATTGTCGAAAGGCATCCATATTCTGTTGATTTGTAAAACACAAAACCTAGGTCTGCTCGCTCTGTCCTACGAAAGACGATTTCAAAACACCTCCAGCTGCTACCCATCAGCAGAAACATAACACGGTGTGGATAATGCACTGCAATAATGAGGAGGTAGAGATTGGTGAAATGCAACACTGGAACAGATCAAGGTTGCTGACATGTTTCTTTTTCTTAAGACAATCTTGTTGCCAGGAATTACTTTTTTCATGCCCAAGTTGAAGGTTGCCTCATTAGGCATCCAGGCATAAGAAACACATCTAATTCTGTCAGGAACAGGACAGACATGAGGCTGGCTGAGGTGACATTCACTGGGATTAGTGTATGTCTAAGTGGTAAATGCATTTCTCTCTCCCTTCCTCCATCTCTTGCACTGTGTTCCCTCACATTTACTTTTCTTTCCCCTGCTGCACACAGATGGAGGTGACCTTTCTCTTCCTTGTATAAAATATAATAATAGAATAAAGTGAAGTGACTGCATTGAAGAATACAGGTGCACTGCAAGACTGCACAGTTTAAGGGGGTGGGGGGGAGGACTGGGAGTGGTGCTTATGTACTGCAAAACAGCCACACAAACGTTTTTCTGATTGTATGTCAAAATTTCTATGGGATGGGATTTTAGATTCAGATGAATGTGCACATAGACCCATACCCCCCTAGAATTTCAGTCTCAGCATAAATGTCTGTGTGTGTAGAAATGTGGCATGCCACTACCATCTTCTCTCTCCCCCGGAATATATGCGGAGTTCCCCTCCATCAAGGGCATAATGGTGCGATCCGCTGCCTGATAATGGTGTGATCCACAGGTCGCCCGGCCCGGCGCCAGAGCAGAACAGCCTCTCTCATGGCCCATTACAGTCTACTTAATGACCACACTGATGACCCAAACGCTGTGGCAGGCTGTCCTCACACTGCCTGTTTAAAACAACGTTTTACTCCCATCGCCAAGGTTCACTCCCCTCAACAGCTCAACACAAAATGGTAGATTTAGATTATATGACTTTGCGAGGTTGAAGTAACTTTTCTGGAAGATTTAGGTTATCACACCAGGCGATTATGGTTTAAAAGCAGATATGTTATTCACTGCCATCCTGTCAGCAAAAACAATCATGCTGGAGGAAATACTGCAACTGATCGCTGCCAGTCATTGTTTTATTTGTATTTTTTTTTCGTAAGGGATTTAAGGTTTCACAGTTGACCTTGCCTATCCTTTGACTCAGAACAAATGACCAGTAACAGAAAATCTTCTTAAAAATCGTACTTTGCCTGTTTCCAGAATTTGTTCGCGCACAAGAAAGTGAACAAAGACAAAATAATTCATCAACAACAATCATGACATTTATCAGACACCACATCACAACACATTCGATTGTCCAGTTGGTAAGATGCTTAATTGATAAGATGCCATCCCTTTGTCCCCTCTTCCCCACCCCCGACCACTAGGCCTCCAGCCTCTCTCCCTGTCTATTCAGGAGTGTGAGGAAATGTGGCACAAATTAGTTTTTGAGTCTGTTTAGTTTGCAGGGTGGGAGTCTGAACCACCTGCCTGATGGCGGTAGCTCAAACGCCGGTCTCCAGTCCAGTGAGATCTTTTCTGCCAGTCTCTGGGTGTCTGTGTTGTAACAGTCCTGGAGGTTCCGATAGACTGGTATGCCAGTGGTTTTAGAGTCCAATCTCAGCATGCATGTAACCTTGGCTTTTAACTGTACAGTCACACTGTTGTACCATACTGAGATGCAGTACTGAATGTAAAACCTGGCTGGCCCCGTAGGACCTCAGTCTGCACAGGAAGTACATTCTCTGCTGCACAAGCAAAATCCACATGAGCAGACCAGCTAAGTGCACGGTCCACCTGCCTGGTGACGGGGGAGTGGTCAGCAACTCCCCGACGGTCAAAGATCACTTCCTCTGTCTTGGTGACCTTCAGGGACAGAGAGTTCACATCACACCACTGTACTAATCCGTTCACACTATCTCAGTATGGTAGAGCATCGGCGTTGTTATTGTTCAGCAGGGCCAGAAGCCCAGTGTTATCAGAGGGCTTGATGATGTAACGGTTCACAGAAGAGCTAATGCAGTCAATGGTGTACATGATGAAGAGCACAGGAGAGCTCAAACTCCCCTGCGGTGTTCCTTGTATGTTGGTGATTAGATGTGGTGGGGGTGTGTGGGGGGATGCTGCTGCTGACCTTTACTATTCTGTGAGAAAGGATGATACCAGTGGATAATGTGTGGGTTGATGTCCAGCTGTTGCATTTTCTGTAGAATCAGGTGTATGGGTCTACTTTCCCCTCCACCAAGGTCAGCATGTTGTGGACCTCCATTATCTCCAGTGATTTCATCAGCATTGATGTTAGTGCCACAGGCCTATAGTCATTAGACTATACAGTCATTAGACTCATGAGCCTAATGATACACACACACACACCCCCCCCCCAGATGCTGCAATTGAAAAGGAAGTGGTTGAGAGGCAATAGGCATCTCACAAAACAAGACACACACACACAGACACGCATCTGGTTACCTATAACTGCTTGGCTTTGCTGCTATAGCGTAGCAGGTTAGTAGGGCTGTCACTCCCAGGGAGCTCAGTGCCACCCTGCCAGGTTTGTTTGTGTGTGCTTACGTGGGTGTGTGTGTTGGGGGAGGCAGTAGTTTCAGGCAGCTGCTAAGGGACCCTGTGTAAGCCTGGTGGAGGATGGGTCTGGACCAGAATGAACAGAGTCAGAAGCCAGTGAACAGATTGCAGCGACTGCTCTGATCTCTCTCCTGACAGAGCCGGCCACACAGTGACATAACAGCAAATACAGAATTCCACAATTGCACAAAAGTATATATACCTAATGCACATTTACTTTATCTGATGGGCATGTTGATAAGTGCACACACACATGCACAAAGACACCCTTGATAATACTAATCGTTCGGAGATGTTTCTCTCTGCCCTAGCGCTGCCTCTGTGCAGGCAATTGTAAGTCAGACTTGTTGAGAACAGTATGATGTCCAGTAATTATATCCAGCCTGCGTCTGACAGAAAAACAAAGGACTTTGACGTCTTTGTTCAGATACCACACACACCATGGAATTCTACCCTGCTCCTAATTGTGTCGTATAGTCTTCATTAGCGGTCATGGACGATCAAACATGTGAAGCACAGTGTCCAGTGAGTTGAAAGGACTCCTTCCTCGCCATACAATTTGATCCCGTAAATGAGCTGCGCACACATGTGCCCACAATTTTATTTGAATTACCTTAAAGTAATAAACCTTTTTCATATAGCTAAATGTGCGTTTCAATTTGTTGTTTTACATTAGCAAACACCTACAAGCGTGTCGGTCCTCTGGAACACAGCAAGTGATGCATTTTAGAAGCAGTGACAGAGGTTTGTTTGGAATAAACAGAAGAACTGGGTAGTTAGCGTGAGCAGCGATAGCCACCATGGCTGAACAGACAACGAAAAGAGCGCCACCTACAAAAAAACTCCAACTCCATCGACAGAAAATCCCCAAAAAAAGAAATGGCTCTTTTTCTTTTGGACTGGTAGGTAACTGTGTTTAGCTTGTTTTCGTCTATTACTAACATAACTGCAAGCAATTGGTGTATTTTGTCAACATGTTATCATCATTTCAGTATTTGCGTGTCGCAATCGATGGTAATAGATACGCAGTTATAATTAAACAGCTATCGCATCTTTTTTTATAAAACATGTTTGATGTATTTATATAGTGTAGATATAAAGACTCTCACAGATTATCACTTTAATCAATGCAATGCTGATGGCAATTTACCTTTTGGTTATTGACTGGGAACTTGTTGACATGAATTATGAAGTGTTGCAACCCTCTAATTATTTTGCTGGTCCCTCTTTTGAGAGGGACTGAGAAATTATTGTGGTTGGAGGATGGCGGTGGCAGTGGTGTTTGGTAGGGGGCTGAGAGACCCTTATATACATATTTCATTTTTTCTCTTTCTGTGCTTTCCAATTTTCCCCCCCCGTCTCTCTCGCACTCCTGGGCTGTTACGGCATGCGGCCATGTTGTACGGTGACTGGATATGACTGATGATCTCTGTGATTGAGTAATACAGTCAGAGCAATGGGGCATTGGATAGGAGAGAGAGACGGGAGGGGGGGGATAGATCAGCCAGAGGTATGGGACTGAATCTGGGTATCTTAATTTAGTGGGCCATAATTAAAAATCTGTTTGCCAGTTTTTCCTGTCCCTGGTCCTCGGTCCCGCCTCCCCTTGACAATTAAAGATTTAATCACCATCTGCAAAAAGGGGCTGGGAAAGTGTGTCTGACCCAAAAACTCAAAATGCAAGATGATGCCGTTGAGGGACGGCAGGAGGCTTGGACATTGTTTATTTGTTGTCAGTTTTCAGCCAAATATAAATCTGTTGACTGACATAATTAGCAGCAGTAACAGAAACTTGTGACAGTATATTTGCTTTTTGTATTTTATTATGGTTACTTGCCAAAACATAGAAAACAGATCAGAGCTTTTAGTGATCTTTCCTTTCTGTCGAATACCAGCATACACATCATGATGTGACAATTGGGAAATCACAGCACAATGCGGGCTCATGAACTTATGTGTTTCAGAGTGAATAGTGAACTGCTGGCTCTACGCACTGAGTTAAGTTATAGCAGCCTAACATCATTCTAAATATAATTCTGCACAAGCACATTTTGTTATCCGACGGAACAATCTGTACCCAGGCTGAAACTGCTAGAATATCAAATACACTTTTGTACAGGGAGCAGGAAGCATCAGTGTTCCACATCCAGTTTTTTCTTTCTGAATTCATCTCGAGAGACTGACAACAAATCCTGAAAAGAAAAACTACATAAACACAGCGTTTCCACTGGTACGTTTCCGTCTACATTTTCAACAGTTTTCATGCAGATCTTACCCCTTACATTTGGACTATAGCCCTCCTCTAAGAGAAAAAGAAATAACTAAGCTTTTAATATATAGAATGGGTACTTGCTTCAAGTAGAGTGTACTCGTCAGTCTTATTCAGTCTTTTTTTCTGACCTTCTCTACCAATAATTGATTTACAGTCAGTCTCTGATTTAGATAGGA
>OOFE01032507.1:3233-23671 GCA_900323365.1 Monocentris japonica | reverse complement strand
TTTTTTTAAAGGGGGGGGGGAAGAAAACTGGGAGGGGGCAATATCTGTTTTGGGTTGGGATGTGTTTTGGGTAAGTTTTACAATCTGGGTTTGGTTATTCTTGTGTGGTTTGAATGTTTTTGCAGTTATACATGTACATTTATTAAGGTGTTATGGCATTAGCTCACCGACAACAGAACATGTTTTATTGAACTGATCTAGTTGGGTTTTCTGTACAGCTGAGTGTTGTTCCATTGATATCTGTCGTGTTAGGAGATCCAACCAGTGTGAGATGTTGACTTTTTTCCTACTTTTCCAGTTTAGTAGTATTGTTTTCTTGGCGATAGTTAGGGCCACAAGTAGGGGTATTATGATTTGTGTTGAACATGCGTTGAGTATATCCAGATCGCCGAGTATGCATACGGAAGGGTTAATGGAATGCTACACTAGAAGACGACCACTAGATGTCGCTGCTGCTGTCCTTTGTTAGTTCTCACCAGGCCGCCGAGTGGTCACGTGACATATCTGTCAGGGACAGCATGGCGGACATGCATGTGGAACCTCAAAACAAACCGCAGCGATTCTTTAGCTAACCCGCCGTCAGAAACATCGACACCGTGCGTAAAGCTGGGCCACTGGCGCCCGAATACACTGCAAAATGGACGAGGAGAATAAACTTCAGTTCCCGTCCCTGCCCGTGTCCAAGGAGGACCTTCTGGTGTGTGCATACGAGCCTGCACTAGTTGGAATGTCATGTGTGTTTGTCTAGCTAATCTTAGCTAACCTCGTCACCTTATCGCTTGTCAGCTAAAGAACAGTCTCGCCAGAAAAGTGATAATGTTTATTGCATAACTATTTGATGTTGCGCTATGAAACCGTCTTCAGTATCTTCAGAATAAGTCTATATCGATATCGCATTGTCCCCTCCAGCGAGTGTTTACTGTGCTAACACTGAATAGCCTTGCTGTGTAACATTAGCCACGTACGTAGCAGGTTGGCATCCACCAACTGCTCCGGTGGATGAAGCACCTTGAAAATACATCACATCGACCAGGCAGCTAGCTGCATATCTCTTCGCTGCTAACCTTTTTATTTCCCATCTTACAGGACTGGGCATATCCAATGAGACGAGAAATGCAGGTACGTAACATTATTTACTTTCTTTCGTGGCAAGGGCGATCTGACAGCAGATTGTCACTTTTTTTCATTTTCTAACAGTTATGTTAAAGTATATGAAGATTGGTAAGTGTATCATAGGTTTCACTATTCCTTGTAACAATAATGCACTTCTAGCCTAGTCAAATATACGTGATCATCAAGATCTGATCAACTGTCTACTTCATGGTCATCTAAAAGTTTGAGAACGCTTTATTTAGAGAAACAAATTAGACAGTGAATTTCCTTGGTAGTTACCGATGTTAGGTTAGTCAGACAGACTGAGAGAATTTTAATACTGATGGTCCACCTTGCGTGTAGACAATGGACAGATCATGCTGCTGGCTGCTAAATCCAGTGCTATATTGCCATGAAGGCATAATAATAAACTATATTTGTGTTATATTTTGAAATCAGTTTACGAAGTGCTTAACCATCAAGTTGAATAAGATATCATAAAATAAGTAAAAGCAAGATAAAACAAGGCACCACAAGATAAGAGCAGAGTAAGACAATATGAGGGTACAATTATTAGGGTTAAGACATTACATAAAAGCAAGTCTGTAAAATTGGTTAAGAAGTGATTTTAAAAGAAGAAACATCAAGGCTGGCCTGTCTTAACCTGAGCAAAACAACATATCGCAAATATGATAGATTCTATTGAATTGAACAGCAAGATGTTTTACTGTCTGTGCTTTCAATGCTGTCTCACTGTGTCCTTCTTTTCAGGAGATATTACCAGGATTGTTTTTAGGTCCCTACTCGGCTGCAATGAAAAGCAAGGTAATTTTTATGCACTTGAACTACTGGCACTTGCAGACAGTGAGAGAGAAAGACCAAGAGAGAATTCATTTTGTTATTGTTATAGCTCATGTCACTTCTCCCCTTTTCCTTTGTCTAGCTGCCAATCCTTGAGAGAATGGGCATAACTCATATTGTGTGTGTCCGCCAGGACATTGAAGCCAATTTTATCAAGCCTAATTTCCCACATACATTTAGGTAAGTGGTTAACTAATAACACATGTCATCTGAGTACTCAGTATTTCATGTGACCCTCACATTTGCATCCATGCAGTTCTGTGTGAAAATATGTCTGTTATTTGAATAAGGTTTTTTTTTTGCTATCCATTATGTTTTTGCAGATACCTTGTATTAGATATTGCTGACAATCCAGTGGAAAATATAATACGATTTTTCCCTATGGTGAGTTAAAAAGTGGGCTGTTGTTAACAAGGTTTTCATTTAATGTGAGATATACCATGTACATTTCCATTATACCTGATGTGGTTTATTATTTCATTTTGCTCCCACCTTAACAGACTAAAGAATTTATTGATAGCTGCTTAGCAACTGGAGGTAATGATGCATCAATTTCCATTTTATTGCTCATATTTTTTGGACAGTAGAAAAAAACACGCTCATTCAACAAAAAAAAGTCACTCAGGTGCCGGATCAATAATAAAAGAATAGAATCCGCACACTGGATAGCTCCTGATGCAACATGTATTTCTTAACACCGTAGTGGTCATGTCGAGAGCAGTGCTCATAACAATTTGCAATGTAAATCAATTCAAAACAAGTGGACTTTGCATCCGGAACTGCCCAGTGTGCGGATTCAGTTCTCTTCTAATGCTTATATTTTTTGTCATATACAACAGATACATTTTGCCTTGTTGAGCAGTATTATCAACAATCTTTTGTCTTGCTCTCAAAGGAAAAGTACTGGTTCATGGTAATGCAGGGATATCAAGAAGGTAAGAATAAACTTTTTTTTGTTTGTTTTTTGGGGATAACCTAACATTTGATAATGTAATCCCAATCCTATTGTACTGATTGTACCAATAATGCTTCTAGTAAAGAAGTTGTGAATTTTTAAAGAAAATCTGTTAACATCTCTGAAGGTGTAACTATAATTTTCCTTACTAAATACTGACAGTAGATTAGAGCACAATTATACATTACACTTTTATAAAACTATTTTTCCTTCATTGATCATTTCAGTGCTGCCTTAGTGATTGCATACCTTATGGAGACATTTGGGATGAAATACAGGTGAGTGTTTTATTGTTTGATTTTCCCTCAGGATAAAACCAACTTGACTTTTTTAAGTGTGTGATTGTTGGACTTTCCTTGATGTTACATATATTTCAAGGCTTTAGATGCACATTCCATTTTATTTTTTTTTTACCAGCATGACAACAGCATAGTTCATGTTTCAGTACCTTGGCTACCACTGCTGAAGGTGTTAGGTTAGCTTGTTTCTAATGTACAATGCCTTGCAAAGTATTCAAACCCCTTGACTTGCACATTTTGTTGTGCTATTAAGTTATTTCAAGACACATTTATTTGAGATTTTTCATCTGAGGTCTATGCAAAGCACTCTATTCTATCAAAGAGAAAATGAAATTGTTGAAATTTATGTGGAAGGATAAAATTAAAATACCAAAGAAATCAAGTTTGCATCAGTATTCAACTCCTTTGCTTTGTTTCAACATTTCACATTAACGTTTCTCAGATGTCATATTTAGATTGTATTGAGCAATTCTGAACATTGGTGTCCTTTCAAACTTTCTTGCTTTGATTTGATTTGAAACGTTTGGAGAGAAAAACATCAGCTGGAATAGAATCACAGCTTCTTCACCATTTGCTTTGACAGAGGTGTCATGATAACGGGGTCGCTGCTGCACCTTGCGATGGCTAAGCTCAGCTTACCAGAGGCTGTGGTTGTAACCTGCTGCTGTGTTTATTCCGTAGGGATGCTTTCAGCCACGTCCAGGAGAGGAGGTTCTGCATCAACCCCAATGTGGGCTTTGTGCATCAGTTACAGGTAAGCTCTGACGTAGAGACATGGGGCTTTGTCAACTTGTAGACTGTCACCAACATACTGTCTTGAGCTCCTTTGACTTTGTGGACTAGCACAACGCCACATCACAAATAGCCTGCAGCAAAATTTGTGGAGTGGAACTGCCACTTGTTTGGTTAGGTCTCTACAACAACCACAATTATGTTTTCTCACTTTTATCTGCATTTGACTAAGAAAGAAACATGGTGTATGGGGTTTTAACAATATCACAGTTGGTATGGCGTGACTACCTGCCAAAAACATTAAACAGTTGACATGAAATATTGATTTTATTACAAGCTAAGATAATTTACAAACTTGTACCCCAAAAAGTAGTTCAGCAGGACTATAGAACCGTGGAAATGTCTGCAGCTAAGCATCCATGGGCTACACTCTAGGAGGAGTAACATCTTTTTGGCACCAGCTGTCACCCGTTAATTCAATGAGTGATGTGATATTAGATGTGAAGCAGGTCATTCAGAAATAACAGACCTCAGCATGCGTTCATTGGCCAAGCAGAACTGAGTATTCAAGCTGTTGAGAATTAGGAATATCTTTATAGCGCTCTTAATCAGGTTGTGAATTACTAGCTGGGATCACGAGTGCATGTAAACACACTCCGTGAGTTGAAGTTGGCCTTTTACAGTATCTACTCATTGATTCATCAGCTGTTTTGGGTAGGCTACGGGGGGCCCGGAGTGCCAAATTTCTAGCCTACTTCCTTGTAGAATCTATAGCTGAGTGCAACAAGTTCATGCTTGTTCTGCAGGAAGTCATTCTGGGAAAATACAGCAAATCACGAACTGAAGCAGAATTAGGCTACTTCTGCTACCTCTGGTTCAGGGAAGGGGTGTACACCAAAAATGTATATTACAACACTTCAGTCATTCAATAACTGGAATGCACCTGGAATCACAAATTGTTGAGATGCACAAGTGTTCAAGTAGCCAAGGTTGTATTTTTCCATTAAGGATGAATATGATGCAGTAGGCCAGACTGAATGTGGAGGTCCGTTGCTAATTTCCTTATAGCTGTGATGATATGAGTAATGTTTCCTAGGAGTATGAAGCGATCTACTTGGCCAAGTTGACCATCAAAATGATGTCACCGATGCAGCTGGGCAGGTCCTTCTCCTTGCAGGCTGGGATGCCAGGTTTGTACATACCTAGTCCTGTATTGCCAGACCTATCTCCTCATGTAATTTGATCATTCTGCCAGCACAGGAGAAAGGTCTGGCTGAAGTTGTTGAAGTGGGAATAAATGTGGAAATTCATTAATTAATTTGCCTTTATGATTGGCTGATACAAGGACTGATTTGTTGGTGTGGTGAAAGGCTGAATCAGACTTGTGTATGGCAGATTTCAGCAAAATACTGATGGTGATGTTAGCTCTAAGTGGACTCAGCAATTTTATAAACTGTATTACTGATGATGTTTGTTTTTCCTACAAGTCAGGCTCCCATCTGCTCCTTTGGAGATATTATCCAACTCAATACTGGCAGATTGCATTAAATGCTGCATTCATTAGCCTCCATTTCCTTATGAATAGATGCTATTGAAAAACACAAACAGAGGCAAACATTCAAACACACATTCCTCTTGAGACCAGCTCACCCTTCCCTTTAAGCTTCTGAACAGCCTCCACTTCTACACAGCACAAACTATGAAGGGTCTAATATTTAAAAAGTTTATGAAGACACTAAAACAATGTTGAAAATCCTTTTCCTCAGTGATCGCAAGCTTCCTTTTTAACTGCACAAATCTAACACTCCTGGTTGTGAAAGGTGAACTGATTCTTGATGTATAGCAGGAGGTAAACATGTCGTTTTCTCTTTATCCCTCTCCCTGTGTCTTAAACAGGGAGCCGGAAACGTAGCCTGGAGGAAGACGAGGACTTTGGGGGAATGCAGGTCACAGCAGCACAGAATAGATGAGCTTTGCTGTTACTTAGCCGTGTGACACAGTGCACTCTATTTTTTACATTTTTATTGGGATTAAAAATGTAAATATTTGAACTTTTTCTAAGGGGAAGGGACAGGGGCGGGAGGGGGACCACTCCTGATGTCTGAGACATGCAGAGCTGACGGGGAACGGGAGAATTTAATGGCATTTTTGTGTAATTCTTTTTCCTTTCTTTTTTTCTCAAGCTGTATGCACTGATGGGAGATTTTTTGCAGTTTTATAGTATTTAAAGCATTTTGCATTTGCAGCGGGACAGTATTGCAATAATGCACTTTCGATACTTGAATTATTACTGTGGTCGGCCAGAGGGGGGCAAAAGGGAAAGTAGCCAGGATGTCCTTGCCCAGTGGAAGATATGAGAAAAGAAATAGCTAAAGCCTTCGTTTGGGAATAATGGGAGTTATGGACTAATATCAGACTTAATGTGGGATAGTAAGGAATGAAAAATAACACTGCTTAATAAAAAGATGTCTGACGTAATTCTGTGTTCAGTTGTGTGTTTATACATCACAGTAGGGCGTGTAAATGCTTCACAACCTTGAAATATCCAGCTCAGCATTTAGTTAGAACGGGTTACCACGTTCTGGTCAGTTGGAGATTAGTTTTCCAGTCACACATTGTGATAACAGTACAGTAAAATTGTTTGTCCTAAGAAATGGTTACAGGTCCTACTCTCAAGTTAGCATTTAGTCTCCCCAGTATGTACCTGTATGGCCGAGTCGCCTTTCATCTTAAACCTACACTTCACTTAGGACCACAGGGTCTCAGGCTGCGTTCCAGTTCGTAAGGAGGTGAAAGTTGTCTCGCTGCATGCAAATATATCTAGCAAATATGTTTGTGGCATAATCGTGTTGAGAACTGTATTGAGTTTGATCAGTGATATCCTGGATGAGTTAGTAAAAAGAAAGGGAATCCTGATAAAATTGCTTTGTCATAGTTTTCATCCATTTGTCCAGATCAAAGGATATTTTATTTGACTTACATATTGATTTGAAATAAATTACATAAAAAATGACATCCCCAGTTCTCAAGAATAACAGCATAATTAACAAACTTGACTACAGAAACTTAAATAAGATGCATTGAAGAGAACATGCTATACCTCATACAAAATGCTTTGATCCCAATCACAAATGTGATCAAATTTCCAATATTTACCAAATACAAAACTTTCATAGCCTTCCATCAATTACTTGTCACTACCTTATAAAATATAAACTTTTTTTGTTCACCAGAAATGTAGTATATTACAAGAACAGTCTTGACTTCCAATTCTTCGTTGTAGTTTAACAACCATCATTATCAATACCCAGCAAAATCAGATCAAAGTCTTCCGAGATGTTAATAATCAACTTACAGCACTCTGCCAAGAGGGCAGATAAGAAACAAAAAAAAAAAACAAAGCCAAATTCTGTAATAATAAATATGCCTAAATAAAAAGAAATCACATTAATGGAAAAAAATAATTCAAGTTTTTCTTCATTGACAATTCTTCAGCGCAATACTTTGCATTTGATCTAATAATTTGTGGCAAACAAAATAAGCGGTGAAATTGTAGCGTTAAGGGTGATTCAGTAATGTAACAGAACAGTGATCTTTAAGGCTAGGGTCATCCCTGTGGTCTACAGTCTATCCTGCAAGGAGATTTTTTTTTCATAGAAAACTTGACCAGGGATATTGGCTCTTGCCTGTGGAAACACATGGTTGTTTTGAAATAGGTTGCTTTGGAGCCTAAATTAGTACCATGTTGACTTCCTCAGCAATAATGGCATATATCGCAATTTTATAAAAGGACCCAAACAGATGTATTTTTTTGTCAGTACACTAAATTACAATGTAACAAAATAATAATTCAAGAGCAACATGATATTAAGTGTAAGTGATGTTCCTTTCTTCAGAGGGTGGGGTAAGATGAGCGCCACCCTGGTGAAGTAGCCTTGGTTACCAAAGGGGCGGAGGATGGCATTAGATTGAGATCAGGGCTGGAGCCTTTATTTACTCAAAGACTCAGGACGAGTGTTCAGAAACGCCTGAGGCTTTTCATTTATTGTAATCCAAAAGGCAAAACCCATCCTGGAGCAGCACTCCTATATTCAGACACTTTGTCAACACAATTCCTGATCTCAACAGGTCTATAAAGTTGGGGTCAAACTCCAAAAAAGGGGTTCAAAGTCTCTTTTGTCCTCAGTCGAAGAACCGACACTTCATGTAGGTCTCATCTGAGGCAGAGTAGCCAAACTTTTGGTAGAAAGCCACATTGTTGGGAGCACATTCCAGTGTGATTTTGTAACAATCCAACTTTTTGCTGAGAAGAGTAAGGGTTGAAACTAACCTGTGGTGGGGCAAAAGAGAGAAAGGAGGGGAAAAACATGAGCAGGAATCAAAAGCAGAGGTTTGCTAAATAAGTCTCTTCTGAGAATAATTGTCATGTCTGTGGGGGATTTTGGGACAGTGAAGATACAAGGTCAGTCAGCTCAAGAAACTTGCTCTTTCAGGCCTCAGGCAGGTCTACTCACAGTTTCCCCAGCTGATTCCCTCTGCAGGTGTCACTGACCACTACCTCCTCCACCCGGCCTCTCTACAAACAAAACAGAATAGAGTGGAGTAGGTCTTAATTGTTTCTGATGCACAATTTGTTTTTCAGCTGCCAATAAAGGTATTAAACAAAAACATAATAGTATCCAAATAGTCAGTGAGTTATTAACGGTGACTTATCACAATAGATCACATTGTAAATCAAAGCCAGGTAAAATGAGGCATTTGGTCACCTGACCTCAGCTCATAATGTTCATTCATAGCATACATTTTAGTGGGTAATATCAGACTGATACAGATTTCTGATTCAGAAAATAAAACGAAAATGAAGTAATCAGGGTCCCTACACCTTTTTGCTCATTAAATTCTGTGACTTTTCAAAGACTATTCCATGGCATAAAGCACAATTTCCATGACCAATATTTGTCAGAGTCTGTGTTGCAAATGTCACATTTGTACGTGGAATATCTGATCTGAATGTCTCAGGTCTTGTTTCTGGTTACAACTATTACTTAGGGCGGATACTATCAGGATATTTCTGATTTAGTTTTTTATTCCTCTCAGGGAAGTGGATCAACAAGCAGCCAAGACATTAAACATTTTACTGGTTGGAAAAAGAATAATCAACAAATTTCCATGACATTTCCAAAACTATATGCGCATGCTTCATTTTCCATAACTTTTCCAGGCTTGGAAAACTTTTTTTAAAAAACAATTTTCCAGGTTTTCCATGACCTTAGGAATCCTGCTAAATGTAACTGTTTTTTATGGTGGTGGTTGATTGCCTTATGGTGATTACTGAATAAAGTTCATAGTTGACGCAGCTGTCTATTTATCAATACATCAATGAGTAACTATATTTTTAGGGAATTGGATTTTATGGAAAATGGAAAGAGAAATACGTTTCTTGCCTCCACTGTTAAATATGTACAAATCGCCCACTGGCTGTGAAGTACCTTAGCACAAGAGTGGATGAATTTGTGTTCCGTGATCAACGTGGCCGTGGCGACTATCTGTCCAAGACTTGTGTCTTCCACCACGACGACGTAGTAGTCTCCTGTCCTCTTCATATGCTCAAACTTCTCTGGCAGAAAACAGACAGGGTATATGTTATTTCTTTTCATATTATTTGCTCTTTTAAAACTCATGTTTTCTGCAAAGTGTGTCAAAATTGTAAAAATGCAACTTATATTCCGATAACCATATAGACAATTGTTTTGGCATGAAGTCCAAGTTAAGAAAGTTTGGTTGGGGGCACTGGAATAAAAGTGTCAATGTTCTAGACAAAATAGCTGTCTCACTTCAGTCTTACTTCAGAGAGGTACTAAGATAAGCCAGACTTACTAATGAACTGCTCTGGTGTGACATCGCCTGCCAGAGTGAGTTGAGACAAGACCTTGTAGAATCCTGGAAGACAAAAACACAACAGATGGGCGGTGCTCTTCTGGAGGGTTTTTTTTTTTTTACCTGTGGGATTTTTATTACATTTACTGACTGACTTGGCTTGGAACCACTTCAAGGAACAAAAAACTAAACATTTCTTCACATTATCTCTTGCAGGGGTGACCATTTTATTTTCTTTGTATTTTATTGACTGTCGGAGAAATACTTGAATATGTTGTCAGTACTTACCCCTGTTAAAGTCTGCAATGCAGAGGGGCCTGAGCACCAGGCCTTGGCCTGGGCTGGAGGGGGAGATAGGGGGAGAGAAGGAGACTGTGTTGCTACTCCAGTCCAGCTCCTGGAGCAGAGAGGGCTCAAACAGGGGAGTCTCATCCAGTAACATTCCACAGTTTCTGCTAGGGGAGCACACAAACACACGTAAGTACACAAGCACACATAC
Organism: Monocentris japonica; assembly: GCA_900323365.1. Taxonomy (NCBI): domain Eukaryota; kingdom Metazoa; phylum Chordata; class Actinopteri; order Trachichthyiformes; family Monocentridae; genus Monocentris; species Monocentris japonica. Next base: position 13,356 of record OOFE01032507.1, on the reverse strand, counting down.
ATGCATCCGGACACATCTTGGACTGGGTATGTATTAAAACAATCCTCTGATGTAAGCAGTCATTATCTGTTCTCGATGCAAGATCTCATTTTGACTCATTCGTTTGGGTTATGCTCTTGGTTTATATGTTGAAGAGGCAGAACAAATTACAAGACAAAAAAGTTCAACAACAATGAAGAAGAGGCACCTCTACAACCAGCGCTGAGACCAGAAGTCTTTACACTAGGACTGGTCAAGCTGTGTTGATTAAAGCAACAGAAAGCATGATACATGTGAATGGAACTTGCATTCTTTAACCCTTCTCTGATGTCAGGGCAATGAACTAAAGCTACTAAGCCTTGTATTCTCAACCTGGATCATGCCTTACCTTGGCAATGTTTGCTCAAAAAGTCACATAGAACTTCGTCCTGACAAATACACTTTGTCATTACTTAATGGAACTGACTATGAGGTGAACAAGTCAAAAATATAAGAAGGAACGAGTCAAAAATATAAAATCTAAAAAAACAAATTCAAATAATAAATTGTGAAAAAAGACAAAAACATATAACAAGACAAGAGATGTGTGCAATAAGGTGCAAGTGGGAAATATGTGCAAGTTGCACATATTGTTATATGTTTTTGTCTTTTTTCATAATTTATTATGTGAATTTGTTTTTTTTAGATTTTATATTTTTGACTCGTTCCTTCTTATATTTTTGACTTGTTTTTCTTCTGTTAAATGTTGCACCATCAGATCAAGGTAAATTCCTTGTATGTGCAAACTTACTTGGCAATAAACCCCCATTCTGATTCTGATACCATGCATTAACTTTATTCCCAATACCAGGATACAGTAACACTACTCACCTGATCCAGGATATGTTATACGAGACAGACCCTTCCTACACACTGCTACCATTCACAGAGCGAGGCCAACAGTTAACATTATTGCTGTAAGCTGTGTTTTACAACAGGTGCTAAACTGCAAAGCTAATTTACAATATGATGATAGATCAATTAATAGCGCGTTTCTAGACTGAGATAGTTGACTTCGCTTTACTTTTAGTTTCCATAGTATCGAAAAACAATTACACATTAGTGTTGATGTCATAATTTCCGGGTCAGCCGGCCAGCCACACAAGAATATGACTGTACTGTTTGTGAGCTTGTAACTAACGTCAGAGGCTTTATAACCTGCAACCCAAGGGGGCTGTGACTGATATGAATGAATGTATCCACCATATTAAATAGATTTTAGCGATTGAGTGGAGGGGAAAACTAGCGTAATACCCTATATTGCATTTGACCAAATTGCCCATGCTGACAATAAATGACTTAGACCACACAGATTTGGCTAGCTATGTTGTTCTGTTAGCAATATAGCATTAGCTTAGAGGTTAGACGTGACTACAGCTGCTGGTTACAGCATGCTGCTTGTATTAATAGAAAATCTTACCCCTCTCCTGTTTCTTCTCAAATGACCAATGGTGGGACTGAGGCTCCGTCCACGCCAGCAAACTTAACTTGCTACAGCTATCTCATGTAACACTTCCATTACATTAGCTATCGTCTGTCATGCTAAGGATGCCGCTACTTACCGATGTAATGACATGCTAGCAGTTGATTTCCCGGAGTGAAGTGGATGACAACCGGGCTGTTTTACTGGTTTTCCGTGAGGTTGGGCTACATCACTGACGGTAACAGCATGGGTGTTGTTTTGGCTGTTTCCGCCTGGCATGAGCACTTCTGGAAGACGTGGCAGGCAGGCAGTCAGACGCTGGAGGTAAGGGCCGCGGCCCAATGACGTCAGTAAACGATGAAGGTGTGGTGGGGTGGTCACATCAGCTGTAACTTTAGATCAGTGCTTGGTTTGATTGATTACTCGATTCCATTCTTTCTGATGCTGTCATCTTATTCCTTGACTTCAGCGAAGCCTTAGTTCCTGCCCTGAAATCTTTTGGATTTGGAACAAACTTTTTCCTCTAACTTTGTTTTTAAAATATAAAGAACAAGTAGCTCCAGCTATAAACATTGTTAAAGCCTTCTCTTCTGCATCAGGGATGGATCTAACGCCGAACAAGTGTGAAAGTTTATGCTTGTATGACTCCAAGGTCATTCACAACATCCCCATAAAAGAAAAAGTCAAATACCAACATCACACGTAAGCAACTGAACGTCTCTCCTCGTGTAAAGAAAACAAGAAACATTTTCAACAAATGGTTACAATGTGATTTATCCATTATGGGAAGAGTATTATTATCCAAAGTGAAGGTTTGTCATGGCTAGTAATACCCTGTCTTATCCCTTTTTGTAGATTATAGTACATGCAAGGATATCAACAAAGCTTTTGTCAACTTTATATGGAAAAACAAACAACATAAACTAAAAAAAAAGCCATCGAATTTAAGAAATAAGTTGAGGGTGGCCTAGATGTACTCAACTTTTATAATGTCAACAACACATCAACTGGTTGATTGGGTTGAGAAGACAATCCTATACGTACTAGACATGTTCAACCAAAAAGGGAACTTGGTGTCATTTCATTTCATTTCTTGACACTTATCAATTCCCTATACAATATGCTGAATTTAATCAGGTATGTAAAGCAATTCCTACCTGATTCTCAGTTGATGTGGTCTCATTTGTTCTGTAGCAACTCCACAAGACTTGAGCCTCTAGTTTAGTTTTAGAAGGATGCCCTCTGCTGGATAAAAAATTAACAATAAGTATATAAGAACATTCATACATTCCAAAAACAAAATTTCCACAAGAGGGAAACACTAATGAGCTTCTGTCGGAGTATATGGTACAAAAAAACACACGTACCTTTTGTAAAAATGATACTGAATCCATTGTACACCTTTTTGTTCATTCTGGATGGATTTGTGCTCCTACATATTCCAGGATTGCAATAGGACACATGTATTTTCTTTGAAAGAAATTATTTCCTTTTCTGATAAAAATTGGAGCTACTGGTTAACTTTTTCATTCTGGTAAATTCTTTACACATAAATGTAGAACTGTAAACTCCATCCATTCTCCTTGAAACTGATCTCATGAAATCCTTTGATATGATAAATGATCAAAAATTCACAACTGTATCTGAATTGTAAATAAATAACCCCTGGCTTTTAATTTATGTTTCTATGTTTATTATATGCTCTTTTTATTTTTGTTGTTTTTTCAATTATTTACTTATCTACCTATTTAGCTTTTATGTTTAATTACCATTTACACTGTTGTACGATTGTTGCCGTTTTGTCTCTGTACTGTATTGATTCTGTCATCTGAATTTGTCTCAATAAAAAAAAAAAAAAAAAGCCTCTCAAGGTGCATCAGCAGAGCCAACCCCATTTCCTACCTCAGTAAGAATTGGGTTGGCTCTTCACACAAAAATTAAATCAAATTATGTATTGTTAAAAAGCTGTAGAAACTCTGTTTATTGAGTCTTTTGTATTAGTAGTACACTTTTTTACAAAAACTACATTATTTACAGAATCAATCCATAATTGAATCATTCTTTGTTTAGGCACAGAAACAGGAAAGCTCAGTCTAAAAACTAATTCAGTTTGGATTAGATTAAGTATGTAATGGTTGTAAAAATAACCTATGAATAGGAAATAAACAATGGATATGAAAAGCTGTTTAATAATTTCCTTCAAATTGTCTGATTTCTTTTTACATGCTGACTAACTATGAAGATCTGAAATTTAAATCCCCCGTCTTCTTCCAACCCCAGAAACAGAGTCTGAGCAATAAAATAACACACATGAAAGATCACAAGACCTCAGTTTTTTAGTGTAAGTTTGTGGAAAGCTCTTTGGGATAAAATGGAGGGACACAAAAGCACTTGTCTAGATTCATGCATAATTCAACTCAAAGTGCCCCTTGCACTGTAATCACAGATATCAAACACTTACAGTACACATTGTCTCCTAGTATGAGTCCATGTAATTGCAAAACCAGCTACAGATTCATTTTAGTTTGACAATGTGCAAACAGTCTGCAAGGGCCCAGTCAATATTCTGTACATTGTTGAGATAGAGATATTAATGTGGCCTCTCATACCATGAAGAGATGTATAAATACACAGAGCCCCTCCTGGTACTCATGGGAAACACCTAACTAGTAACACTTGCTACCAGTCTCTCTCTATGCCTATTAGTGTTTCAAAAACGGTCAGTTGTTTTTTACAGTCCGTTGTCAGCAGAGACGGTCAGAATGTGAGAAGGTTAGCATAGGTAACATAACAGGCTAGACAATTACAAAATATATTTCTGAATTGGTTTACTGACAATCTTACAACAGGTGGTTTGGATGGGAATCTATGAACAGAGGATGATTACATACCCCTCTAGCATACTTTTCCTCTGTGTGAATCCGCAAAGGCAGCACAAATGAAACTCCCCACAATTCCTAAATGGAGGGCCCAGATAAGCAAGGACCTCCATATTATACTGAGTAGAAAAGAATGTTGAGTTGGTTCATTCAGACAGGAAGGGTGTAAGGAAGGTTGATTTAAGGAAGGATGACAGAGGATGACACTTTTCTTGTACACAATGTAATGCACCCCCTTGTTGCCTAAGGATCTCAGAGGAAAGGTAACGGAAACCAAAGCTTCACACTCCCACTGCCCCCCTTGTTAAATATGAATAACACGCAAACTGCTTGCAATGGGACATATCACACACACAAATACAAAACAACCCATGAGGGTCAGAAACACTTTGTTTGCAGCATTGTTGTGAAAGGTACATTCATATTTAACAGAAAGGCTGAAAAATACTAAACTGACATTCTCTTACTCTGAGGTAAGAAATAAAAACATTACAGGATGTGTGTTATCATCGTCTAGCCCACTCTTAATTCACAGTTGAAACTCATCTCATGTGAAATAATACACGCAAAAACATCAGTTGAGTTTCTCCATCCAGGATAGAGCCATTTCCCCCATGACCCCAAAAAAAAAAAAAAAAAGTCTGATCAAAGGAAAATAACTAAGACCCAAATAGTAGCCTAGTAGCTAATGTAGCAGTAGCACCTTCAAAACGCACTCAAAGACTTCCTCCTAAATGCAATGCAAGCTCTTTCCAAACAGCCAGTCCCAATAACCTACTGAAGCTGGTGGTTGTAATGTGTGGCAGGTAAATAAGAGCAATGTAACCTCGCACTTCTGGACATACACCCCTCAATTTAAACAATGCTCCAAGAAAACCGCAGCTGGAATTGGCGACGTAAAGGCCATTCACAATAGTCTCATCTTGCTTAAGAGGCCCAAAACAGCCGAAACTCCATTTGCAGCCAAAGGCCACATCTTTTAGTTATTTTAGTATGTTTTGCGTTGGTGATATCATTGACTGGATTATGAATGGGGGAAGGTTGAACTAGTTCTGTCAGTGCCTCTTAGGATGATAGTGTGGTTGACACTCCTGTGAGCATTTTCTAAGCCAATCCAAGTGTCACAAGAAGGTCATATCAGGGTGCAGGGTCTTGTTGGTTTTGCATGCGTCTCTCTGCAGCTGCTGCCATGGTTCTACGTCTCAGTACTGTCAAGTCCGATTCTGAGGCAGTGTCCTCCTCCAGTCTGGGCAAATCCTCCTCTTGCTCCTCTGGACTCTTGTGCAGATATCTCCTGTGGGGAAGTAATGATGCACATGTAAGGATATGATCGTAACAACACAAAACGCAAGATATGGGGAAAAGCAGGAAACCAGGACTCTCCACTACAAAGGGACAGAAGCTTTGTGAAAAAACTGACACGAAACATCGCTGGAAAAGTGGTGTACCTGTCTCCAGTCATGCTACAACTAGGATTATTCATTTTGTACAGTCGAGCCTTTCTGCCACTCCGCCACTAAGCAAGTATAATAGGCTTTATGGTACAAAGAGTTGTCCTGCTTGAAACCAAGGACTGAGGCCAAGGATGGGAACCATCCTTGAATGCACATGGGAACCATGTGCATTGAGAGTTAATTGGAGACAAACTCAACTTGTATTGCAGTAGACGGTAAGTCCATACCTTAATTTGGCAGTGACACCAACAGTAATTTAGTTGGTTTACTAGCTAATTTTTAGGTGTTTATTAGTAAATGTTGATTGATAAATGTGTCAACTCTTAAACTTGTTTTTGGGATGTGACTGGAACCAACCAGACGCCGTCTACGACCACTGCTGTGAAGGTAAGCAAATAATGCTAACTTCACTAGAGCTTATTCTGTCGGGTCAACCAGATAACAAATTACAGTCGCTGTCATTGCCATTGTTTGAAACTCTTCAAAAACTAAACAATTAAATTATGGACTTCCCATCCATTACAGTACAAATTGTGCTGCAGGTTTTGGAGTTTGTCTTCAATTAACTCTCACACACATGACTGACGTATTTGACTTTTCCTTCTTTCTAGATCTCTTGGGGACAGTCTATTTGATAAAACAGAATCTGTGCAGCTCTTTCAAGTGTGATCACATCCCTGACAGCAAGAAACCTATTCTTTCATTTCAAAAACAAAAGCGGGCAAAAACAAAGGCCATTTATTTAGAATGTAAACATATCTTAGTACTTCTGGTTATGAGGCAGAAAACCCCAACCAGCAGTGAGCCAACCTGCGTGCTTGCTGAAGCAGTTCCTCTTTTCTCTGCTTTAGCATCTTCTGCCTCTCCTCGGCCGACTTGGAGAAGCGACTGCCTCTGACCTCCATGTTGTCTGGCTCGCTGGGCTCGGGCTCTGCTGCTCCACTGGGCCCTGCCTGCTCCTCTGGGGCAGAGCTCAAGCGTAGAGCGGCACTCTCTGTGGTCTGGGAAGGAAACACAGCCATGAGAGAGTGAACATTGTCACATTGTCACACCTGAGCATTTATTTCTTTAACCAGAAAAATTCACAATAAAGTGAATTTAACTTAAAAGCAAAGAATTGAAGTGTTAAGAATTTAACCAAATAGGAAAAACAGAACTCAGTTGAAATGGACTGATTGTATTTTTAACAGACCTGAAAAGAATTGAAAAGAATCAAGTGTTTTGGCCTTTTTAAGCCCTAGTTGACTGACCTGTGTAGGAAAAGGCACCTGGATGCGTCCCTCCAGGATGTTATCGGTGGTGACCTCCACAGAGCGGGTCAGCTGCAGGTCCTGCAGTACCAGGTAGGAGGGCACCTGGGGGAACATCTCCTGGATCTGGTGGGCCTGATGACAAGGATGTGCAGCAAGAGCAGAGGGAGGAACAGAGAATAGAATGGAGGAACAGGAACAGAAGGAGTTGGAGGAGGAGGCAGAAGACAGGACACAATGCGCTACTTAGGTGTTGTGGATTTCATGGAGTCAGTGGAACTTTTAATGCACACAGGTCTTAAGATGGAAATATTGGTGTATACTGGTGAATATGTACACTGCCCAGTCAGATAATTTACTTAACCTCTTGATTAATTCCCCCCACACACTTTTGAAGGTGCAGTGCAGTAGCAAGCAGGTAAAATTCATTCATCCATCAAGTAGTTCAGAATACTTGAGGCCTTTTTCGGCCCAGTGGACAGAAAAAAGAATCTTTATTATAAAACAGACAGTTCTGCTGCTCAGTTGAGTGTCTGAATCACATCCAAAGCTGCTGTAAAAAACTGACGTGTGTGAATTTAAATAGTAATGAACTAACTGAAAGTCACCACTCGTCCGGTCCTAGAATCATATGCTTGGTGGAGGAATAACAGTTAGTTCTTATTCAATTACTATTGATTAAATATAAAATGATTTATTTATTCAACATTCGCATTTTGTTCTACTACAATGTTTTGTTACCTTCATTTTATAAACAGCAATAAACCACTGCATTGTGCCTAACAATGTATCTTGTCTGTCCTAAAATCACTGTAAGGTACAGCCTCTTGCAGATTGTTGCTTAAATGTATTGGGCATCTAATTGTGAAAACCCAACAGTGCTGCTAAATCTATTGGTTAACAAGGAGGTCATCACCTAAGTAACACAAACTCACTATGGCAACAAGTTTTTACCCAGAGGAGAGACCTTGTGAGCAAGGTAACAGTGTTAAGAGCATTAGGGCCATGATACTTTACACAGGCAATATTTTGAGGCAGAAGACATCAGCCACTTTGCAAAGTATTGATAGGAACTGGAAATTGGGACAATATCAACACAGGATTGGCTTTATGTAATTTAACCATCATAAATATTGTTTATCATAAAACAGTTGTTGGCAAAACTATCCAACTACCACGCCTCAAAATGCCACCCGTGTATGATCACTGTCAAAAGCAACAAGGACATCAGACTGTAGACATTAACTCACCATGGCAATGAGCTGAGAGTTGTTGGCCTGAGCAATGCCTAGGATATTGGTAGTGTGCATTACCTCCACTGAGAAACTGGGCAGCCAGCTGGCAATGCGGGACCCTGCAAGGGAATGCATGTATCTCATAATGATTCATTACCACACATGGCTAATTTGTAAAAGGTAATTCTGGAGACTTCTAGCTAAAGGCTTTGCACAGAATTCAAAAAACAACCGGAGATCACTGAATGCTTCCTGTTCTGGTATCGGTCGCGTCAGGAAAAACAAACACATCTAAGATTACAATGTTGAGTTTCATTTTGTCTTATGTTGTTGTGATACAAATAAAGTGGCCTGCCAGCCTGTGAACTCTCCTCATCCTGCCTGTGTCTCTGTCTGTCACAGCCCCGAGGGTAGCGAGTTGTGGTGACTGTAGCACTGTAGCGGGGGTAGCGAGTCTACCGATTTGAAGGTTGTTGTATTGGCTCTCTACAATCATCACATGGGATAATTGTGTAATTTGGGTTGTCATTCCAACTACATCTACAAGTAGTAAACTTCTCATTTAACAGTTAAAAAATATTTACAATTCTTATACAATTTCCATGACATTTCCAAAACATTTGGGTATGCATCATTTTCAATTTCTTTTTCCAGGCCTGGAAGACATAAATGGTTTGTGTCTACCGTCAAAGTGGAAGAAGTGGTTGTGTTGGTTCATATGGGGTCTGGCATCTGCCGCAGCCCCTACAGGACCCGTGTTGTCTTCTAAGCCCCCCCCCTGCTGCTGGCCTCCCGCCTGGCCCCCATCCCCACTGATGTTCAGGGACATCCGACAGGTGGGGCATGAGGTGTCCTGCTCTAGCCAGGAGCGCAAACAGGAACTGGAGAAACACAAACAGATAAACACATAAGTCACACAATTATTAAATTCTTCCTTGGACTTCAATACATTACTGTAAACTGTATAAAGCTTTGTGAAGATAATAATCTTCACAAATGGTGCCAGTACATTTTCCATCCCTGCATGCACTTTATCATGTATAGCAGTGATTCCTGCTGATTGAAAAAGCACTCTTTACTTGTGGAAGAGATGGCCACAGGGTAGTTTGCGTGCAGTCATCATGGCATCCCAACAGATGGCACAGTCGTCATCATTAGCTGCCAGCTCCTCTGCAGTAGCAACAGCAAACCTGCACACAAAACACAGCACACAGAGTTCACAGTAGATACGATGTAAAGCCTCCACCCAAGCCTCTGCCACCAAAGAAATAAAAAACAAGAAATTTAAATGTGCCTTTATAGATGATGACATTAGTCAGTCCCTCCAGGATGTTGCGATCTTGCGATCACAAGAATTTACGCAAGAGCTTGCAATTTTGCCAAAACCCCGCAATTTCCCACATAAAACGGTCAGATTGGCACAATGCTTCCACATTAACACTCCTACATGTTACATTAACACTCCTACATAACGGAGTGGCCAATCGGGACAACCGGGACGAATCCCGGTGGGCCGGTGGGTCTGCGGGCCAGTTGAACGGGCCGCGCCGCGGTGTAGCCTAATAATTTTATCAACTGTTGAAGTTGACAGGCCGGCTGACATGCCTGATAGGGAGATTAGAGCGGGACGAGATTGGTCAACTAATGATGTAATGACAAGTTGTAGATATGCAGCCTAAAAGAGAAAAAACAGACAAAAAATAAAAACAAGGATTAAAAGGGAATGAAAGAAAAAAAAAGGCACTAGACAGAGATCATGTTTAGTAAAACAAGCTTTCAGCCAGCGGCCTGATTACTCTACTGCTTCAAAAAAAAACAACTTAAAAAAACAGAGTGGGCAGTTTACAATGTTTTTTGTTTGGGG